>JAYJMB010058687.1:0-26962 GCA_036873735.1 Pouteria campechiana | reverse complement strand
CTGAGCCGTCAAGTTATGGCAACCATCAAGTTTTTGGCGCCGTTGCCGGGGACAGATGGAAGCCATCAAGTTTTTGGCCATCAGCTAGTATAATAAATGGTATGAAATACCTTGTTCCTTTGCTGTCCTAGATTGCTCCTACAACATAGTCACTTGCAAATGGTTTATCCCATTCTGATCAACAATAATAGGAGCTGAGACAAGCTTTTGCTTAAGAGTGTTGAATTCCTTCATACACTCTTCATTCAAATAGAAGGATGTACCTTACAGGAGCAAATTGGAGAGTAGCTTTGAGATTTTTAAGAAGTCCTTAATGAACCTTCTGTAAAATCCTATGTGCCCAAGGAAACTCCAAATTCCCTTGATAGAGGTCAGTGGCGGGAGTTTTATATTGTCTCTACCTTGGCCCTGTCAACTTCAATTCCCATGCATGAAATCTAATGTCTCAAAACAATGCTTTCCTTCACCATAAAGTGGCATTTTCCCCAGTTCAGCATTAAATGTGTTTCTTCACATCTCTTTAAAACTAACTCCAAGTTTTTAAGACAATGATCAAAAGATTTTCCAAACATGGAGAAATCATCCATAAAGACTTCAATGATTTTCTCAACCATGTCAAAAAATATCGCCATTATACATCTTTGAAAAGTGGCAGGTGCATTGAATAGACCAAAAGGCATTCTCCTAAAGGCGAATGTACCATATGGGCATGTGAATGTGGTCTTCTCTTGGTCTTTTGGGGCAATGGCTATTTGATTGTATCCATAATAGTCATTTAAAAAGCAATAATAATCAAATCCTGCTTAACAATCTAACATTTAATCAATAAATAACAACAGAAAGTGATCTTTTCTGGTGGCTACATTCATCTTCCTATAATCAATGCAAATCCTCCACCCTATAACAGTTCTCATTGGAATTAATTTGTTATTGTTATTCTTCATCATTGTCATTCCACCATTCTTTGGAACCACTTGTACAAGGTTGACCCATGAACTGTCGAAAATAGGGTAGATTACTCCCGCATCCAGCCACTACAATACTTCCTTGTGAACCACTTCCTTCATAGTTGAATTCAATCTTCTTTAAGCTTCCATAGATGGTTTGCAATTTTCTTCCATTAAAATTTTGTGCATATATATAGTTGGGCTAATTCCTTTCAGATTAGAGATAGACCACCCAATAGTTGATTTGTAATTTCTGAGGACCCATAGTAGCTTATCTTCTTTGTCTTCAAAAGAGGCTGGAAGATATGATCACAAGTAATGAAGAGGATTCACCAAGAAAGGCATAACGTAGATGGTCTAGCAATTGTTTGAGCTCAAGATGGTGGCTTCTTAATTGAAGGAATAGATTGAGGTAGAATTTGTCCCAAACTTTCAAAATATTTTTTGTTATTTGGACCAAAAGAGTCCAACCATTATACAATTTCTACAATATCTTCCTCATCAAGAGCAAAAGGAGAAGGATGAGTTAAGTTGGTTTGTAGAGGATCTTTTGAACTCCTCAAGTGTTTATATACTAAGGTATCCAATGAGTCTATACAGAAGCAGTTATTACTTATTACCGGATATTTGATTACATTGAATACCTTAAATATTACTTCATCATCTTGCACCTAAAGCTTTAATTCACCTTTCTGAACATTAATCAAAGCTCTCCCCATAGCCAAGAACAGTCTATCCAAAATGATAGGGACATCTTTATCTTCTTATATATCTAACACTACAAAGTCTGTAGGAAATATAAAATAACAAGTACATCTTCAACAATGCCTCTTGGGTGTTTGACAAATCTATTTGCCAACTGAAGAGAGATAGTTGTAGGTCTTGCTTCACCTAACCCTAATTTTTCTATGAATTGACAAGGGTGTAAGATTAATGCTGGCTCCCAGATCAAATAATACCTTCTTAAATATAGAATTCCCAATGATACAAAGAATATTGAAATTTCTGGGATCTTTAAGTTTTGGATGCAGCTTCATTTAAATGATTCATTGCATTCTTCGGTGAGAGCAACTGTTTCATATTCTTCTAACTTCCTCTTGTTTGACAGGATATCTTTCATAAACTTCACATAGCTTGACATTTGTGCGAGTGTATCAGCAAATGGTATATTAATGTGAAGCTTTCTAAAAACTTCCAAGAACTTAACAAACTACTTATCCAATTAGCTTTTCTATAGTTATTGAGGAAAAGGGATGGAGGCAATTGGTTGCTAAGGAGGCAGTGGTTGTGGCTTAGGAGGAGCTTCCACTTATTCTTGAGCTTCTAACTGGTCTTTCTTATTACTCATTGGGGGTTCCAATTTTGATAGTTTAAATTATAATTCCTCGCAAGTTTATGAACATATAGCAGTATAATGTGCAATTCAAGGGTTGATCCCACAGAGAATGGCCAAATTGACTTAATTAATTTTAGTTACTAAACTATCCTAGCTTTAAAAAGAATGTATTTATAACTAAATGAAAATAAAGTAATGATTGGTATAATTTTAGAATTTAAGAAACTTAATAGAATGTAAGTAAATCAATGACTAATAATAATGCAGGAGGATTAGCAAGATGCAAAGGTCCAGGAATTCGATTTCACCACAAGATGATACCCCTTTGCTAGTGGAATGTTGGATTGAATGCTTTACTTAGGTCCATTCTTTTAAAAGTAAGATCATTACCGTTAGGTGTACGGGTTTAAATCAAGCATTTTTACTCATTCCAATTACCTATGGTATGTTGCATAATTGAGGTACAAAACCCATTAAGCTCAAGTTTAGTATATGGTGTCTACCTTAACCATCTATCCTTTTCATTCAAGGGAGCTTATGGTTTAACATGTGGTGTCTACCTAACAATACTTGGATAATCAATCTAACTTATAATATTGGTGATTAAGTAATAAAACAAATTAAATCATTGCAAACAACATCATGAATGAAACAAGATCATATAGCCATTTATAACCAACAATCCAAATAACAAAGAGTATAAAAAAGGATTACATCTTCACCCTAGACATAGGGATTAGTTCATAATAAAAATCAAAAGAATCCCCTTAGATAGGATCATCACAATGAAGAACATCCTCTCTTCTTCCTCTTGCTTACTTGCAATCTCCCCTTCTTCTCAATAAGAAACTTCAAGAAATTGCCCTTGGAACCCTTAGAAAGAACCCTCAAAACAAAGTGAAAAGATGCTTTAAAACCCTTAACATCCTACCTTAAAAACCCCCTCACCTCACTTAGTAGAAAATTTGCTAAAATTAAGGAGTGACGCCACCTTGCTATTCGGCCGGCGGTGATAATGGATCCTTGGGGCCAACGACGCTAAGTGGATTTTCACTTGTAACTTTGATTATTTTAGCTCCTTTGTAGCTTTCTTATTTTCCATCATTTGAGCTTCATCTTTTCCTTTCATTTTCTCTTCTTTTCTATCTTTAAAACACCTGGAAAATTCAACAAATAAGTATGAAATAATCTAAAAGTAACAAGGATTTACAACTAACTAAGCTTGAACATATATAATGTAAGTGAATGAAATTCACTTATCAAATACCCCCAAACTTACTATTTGCTTATCCTCAAGCAAAATAGAAACACAAAACTCATAAAGGACACAATGAACATCAATCTAGGTCATTAATAAAAAACCTCCATAAAATAAGCATAGTTAAGAGGATACTATTAACATATCACATGTTTTTTAATTTTTAACCTAAGCCTTTTCCTTTCCACCTTAGATTCTATGTGCATGTGCAAGAATTATAGCCATTTCAATCTACATCTTTTGCACACTTAAATTCATTCAAGCAAGTGAGTAATACATATTCAATGTGACCCTGAAAATTTGCAAATTAAACCAAAGAGAATACTTTAGATGAGCATTTGATATTTTATGGGCTTTATTACTATCACATTTCCCTTTTTTTTATCTTCTTTTCTCGAATGTGATCCTCCCTATTACTTGGCCTGTATTTCTATCATACTCCCAAACTTATTTTCTTTCTAATTCATAGAGATGTGATCTCCCCATAAATAATGAGTTTTTGCCCTTATTTTTTTTATCTTATCTAATGCTTGTCTTAAAATAGTTACAATGAATTGTAGAGTTCATATTAAACAATGCATACTTAGTCTCCCAAACTTATGCCAAGCATTTAAAGTTTTCAAAAGAAATGGCTAAGTCAATGTGATCAATGTGTATAAGAAATCTATAGCAAATTAGACAAAGGATCAAGTTAAGCATTACAAACAGTAGTGATTTCTATTATTTTCAACTTAATTATTGTCAAATGTCACATACATGTCATTGGTTTTTTATGATGACCCTGATCAATGTTCAAAACACTCAACTATCCAAACATAACTATAATAAAATAAAGCACTCAATATAGAAGTTTAAACATAACACTTAAACTATTCAAACACACACCACAAAAACTAGACAAACTAACTAAACACACAACACAAAAACTAGACAAGTTGCAATAAATCATAAGTTAAGACAAACACATCTAGAAATAAAATACTAACACCCCTAAACTTGAAAGTGACATTGTCCTCAATGTAAAATAAAGCAATGGAAATAAGCACTTTCCTAAAATGGATAGGATCAATTATCTAAGTTATTGCCTTCTACCCAACTCTTAGATTCTTCTAGTAAATTAGGAAATCTTGGTGGAGTGGGGAAAAAAATTGAGCTGTCGCCTTGTGATATGTTGCAACTTCAAAATATTGTAGTTAGAGCATTATTGTGGTCCACTGTATATCTGAGCAGTTGCTACTGCTCCTTCATCATTTGCCTCTGAAAAGATTAAACTCCCACTAGTTGTGATTGGAGATTAGTAAGAGACGGTTCTTTAGAAGAAGATTTCCTTATGGGTATCTATTAAGAAGAACTTGGGGTTGAAGATGGGACCTACTATTGCATTTACACGTGATGTCTTCTCAAAATTTTCCATAATTGCATCATTGATTATTGGAAGAGGTTGTTGGAGTTCCTCTTTAGCAATGGTAGGAACTCCAACCATGAGGCACAATTGGCAGATAAGTGAAGAATGTCTTAGTTTGCTTGTGAGCCTCCCTGTGATGAAAGAAATGATGGAATACTCGATAATCCGGCCCATATTGATGGACAGTCCTGTCTAAATTGCATAGTTGAGAAGGGCTCACTTTCTTATCACATAAGAAACATGATTGGAAAGCAACATTTTAGTTGATATGATAGTGCTAAGCCTTACTCGTTTCTAAGTGCCCTCTTGGGAAACTTATTACCTTATCATTTTGGGTCTTTTATGTGCTACCTGATTGAGTAAGGTAAGAGATGATGGCATTATATTTAGGTCCTTGCTTAATCCAAGCTGAGTATCATCCTTTTGATGTCTACTAGCTCATATACTTAGTTGATAACAAATTGGTCAAAGGTCCCATGCACAAGTGCTTTAAGCTCCCTCGGGTTTGCTTGGTATTATTCTTGGGCATTGGCATAAAACTCCCTAACCAATGGTACCACTACCGCATCAAGCTAAGCTGTAAAGTATATCTAATGTTAGACTTGAATGAGATCAGCTATGTCACTGTATGTTGTGTCAAAGCCCCTTTCTCTTATCCCTTCTTGATCTACTAAAGATTGCCTGAAGATCTCTTCAGCTCGAGCATTGAAAAACGTGGGTTTAGGTGGTGCATCAGACTCTCTTATGCACCTTTTTCTTCAGGGTCAAGCACAAGTAGCTTTCGTCAGAGGCATGGTGATAATAATACACGGAAAGCAATAGCACACCAACTTAAACAACCAAAATGAAGCAAATTTACCAAGCTCACTCTTGACCAAATCACACAATTCCACTTCACTTTGAAATAATAGCAAACACAAGCAAGAATTAGAGCCTACAACATAAGAAAAAGATCTCTTTCTTCACTAAGGCATTTTATCAAATATGTAGCACACACTTGGAATTTTCTCAACATTTGCCTTGATAGGACCTGAAATTCCACTTCAATACAACTAATCTTCTCACATATACTCTTGCAACATTTGCAAGAGGAACCATACACATACTAGCTCAAGCAATTAGTCAAACACCTAGTGTGCACAATGAGAAGAAACCTCTCAAACACAAGAACCCATCTCCATTTCTCCTTAAACCATCACAAAAATGCTCCAATCCACCAAGAATACAAATAGAAGAAGGATTAAGATGCAAGAAATGACTTACTTTTGATTCCAAGAAGATGCTCATGAATTTGTCAAACCCAACTTGAGAAAATGGTTGAGGGAGAAGATGAATAAATGAGTGGTTGAGTGATATCCAAGTAGGAAGATGGAGGAAAGAAGGTGTAGATGATGAAGCCTTGAACTTGGGGATGTGAGAATGTGGTTTAGGGTTATGAGGAGAGGTTTTAGAGAGAAGGGGAAAAAGGGAGGGGAAGCTATCATGAAGAGGGAATGGGAGAGGGGTGCATGCGTTTGTGGATTTAAGAGGGATGGACTGTGGTGCCAGTGGCACCAAGTTGTTGCCTCCTGTGTATTTGCAAAAAAATTCCAGTGCTAGTGGCGCCAGTTGGGAGCTAGTGGTGCCCAAATGAGGATATGTGGTGGATTTCCTTTGCTGGTGGCACCTTCTTGCTATCTTTCTCTTGTAACCTTTGATTTTCCAGCGTTGGAGGCGCCATGTTGCCGCCTCCATTCTATTTTTGTCAATTCTCCACTACACATCTATCACTACCTTCTCAGAACTTAACTTGTTGTGCTCACCAATTCCTTCATCCATGAACTTTACCTGTTAATCACAAAATAACAATGTACTAAGTATAACAAATAGGAAAATATCGATGTAATCTAACAACTTAATAATCACATCAAGTTTATTTAAACTAATGCAACTAACATACTTTATTAATGTAAGAACTTAACTATATCTAAGAATTTGAAATAACTCAAAGATAAAATAGCTTGGGTTGCATCTTAAGAAGTGCTTTATTTAATGTTTGAGTAAGACGAACTCCCTTTTTCTATAAATTTTCAATTTCCTACACTTCATTCAGCTACATTGGCACCTCATCTTTGTTGTATTTCTTAACTCGATGACCATCAACTTTGAAAGTGCTCCCATTTTTTAGATTCTTCAATTCAACCGCTCCATAAGAAAACACTTATGTGACAAGGAATGGACCGACCCAATGCAATTTTAGTTTTCCTAGAAACAAACATGTGAGTCATAAAGCAGAACATCCATTACAGGTTCAATGTGTTGTTTATGAATAACTTCATCATGATATTTCTTAATTCGCTCCTTTTAAATCTTGGCATTCTTATATGCTTCATTTCTTAGAAGTTCATGAAGCTAAAGTTTCCTATACTCTTCTAACTTTCCATATCATAATTCATATTTTAATAGCCTAGTATGCCTTGTGCTCCAACTTGAAAGGTAAATGATAGGCTTTCCCAATAATAAGTTTGTAAGGACTCATTTTGATTAGGGTCTTGAGAGTGATCCTGTATGCCCATAAGGCATCATTCAGTTTCATTGCCCAATCTTTCCTTGAACATGGTCCTTTTCAGAATTGCTTTTATTTGTCGGTTGCTGACTTCTACTTGCCTCAACATTTGTGGATGATAACATGTTGCAGCCCTATGAGTGATGTTGTACTTCTTTAATAGAGCTGCAAAAACCTTATTGTAGAAATGAGTCCCCTTATCACTAATGATTACTCTGAGAGTGCCAAACCTTTCACAAATCCCATCTTTCAAAAATCTCAGCATAATTTTAGCATCATTAGTCTTAGTAGCCATTGCTTTAATCCACTTGGATACATAATCCATAGCAAACAAAATATACAAGTTCCCATTGGATAGTGGGAATGGACCCATGAAATTAATGCCCCATACATCAAAAAGTTCAATGACAAGGTTACTTATAAGTGGCATCTCATCTCTCCTTCCAATGTTCCCTATTATTTAGCATTCTCCAAAATGCCCTCCACAACTAAATATGTGGCAGTGTCTTAGAATACTTTGCTGCTCATCTTCTAGAATATAACACTTAATGATTCTGTCTAGGCATATTTTGAACAAGATTGGTTCATCCTAGAAATAATGCCTCGCCATTGACAGTAACTTTCTCCTTCCTTGTGAATTCAATAGAGGATTAAAAATTCCTTTAACCAAGTAATTTACAATGTTAGCATAGCAAGTTTCACTCCCTTTCATAGAATACAATTGCTCATTGGGAAAGATCTCGTTGATTAGAATATTTTCCTTTCAACTTTCTTACTCAAAATCGGTTCCTTCCACTAATTTGGATAGATAATCTGCTACAACATTCAACCCTTCTTGTCTTTGATTTTTAGATCAAACTCTTGCAACATTAAGATCCACCTAATCAATTTGGGCTTGGCATCCTTTTTTGTTAGCAAATATCCCAATGCAGCATGATCTGAATAAACAATTACCTTCGAACCAATCAAGTAAGAATGAAATTTTTTCAAAGCAAACACAATAGCAAGCAACTCTTTTTCAATGGTAGAATAGTTCAATTGTGCTTCATTTAGAGTCCTACTTGCATAATGAATAACATGAGGTAACTTGTCTACTCTCTACCCTATGACAACACTGACAGCAAAGTCCAATGCAGCACACATGATTTCAAATGGGATAGACCAATTAGGAACTGCTAAAATCGGAGCCGATGTTAATTTTTCTTTTGAAGTATTAAAGGAAACAAGGCACTCCCCATCAAAATAGAAAGTTCCTTAGCTAGCAGGTTACAAAATGATCTAGAAATTTTTGAGAAATCTTTTATAAACCATTAGTAATAGCCTGCTAACCAAGAAAGCTTCTAACTCCCTTGATTGAAATTGGGGGTGACAACTTTGTAATCAATTCTTTTTTTGCCTTATCTACTTCAATCCCTTTACTTGAAATATGATGTCTAAGCACAATTCTCATCTTCACTAAGAAGTGACACTTTTCCTAACTTAGCATCAAATTCATTTTCATACATCTTTTAAGCACCAAACTTAAGTTATGAAGTCAATCATCAAATGAGTCTCCAAAAATAGAAAAATCATTCATAAATACCTTAATAAACTTTTCAATTATGTCAAAAAAGATGGACATCATACACCTTTGAAAAGTTGCAGGGGGCATTCCACAAACCAAACAACATCCTCTAATATGCAAACATTCTGAATAGGCAGGTAAAAGTGGTCTTCTCCTGATCTTCTAGGGCAATTGGAAGTTGATTATAACCTTAAAAATGATCTAGAAAATAGTAGTAAGCATGACATACCAACATTTCAAGCATTTGATCAATAAAAGAAAGGGGACAGTGATCCCTTCTTATGACTGCATTTAGTTTCCTATAGTCAATGCACATCCGCCACCCTATAGTCATTCTCATTGGCACCAATTCATCATTGTCATTTTTAACAGCAGAAATACCAGACTTCTTTGGCATCATATGCATTGGACTTACCCATTTGTTATTAGAGATTGGATAGATAATACATACATCCAACAAATTGATCATCTCTGCTCTCACAACTTCCTTCATATGTGGATTAAGTCTCCTTTGAGCTTCTCTAGAAGTCTTTGTATCATCTTCTAGTAAAATTTTGTATATGCATATAGTGGGGCTAATTCCCTTGATGTCTGCTAAGATCCACCCTATAGCCCCTTTGTGCTCTCAACACATTCATCAGCTTATGTTCTTCATCAATACATAAGTCAAAAGCAATTATCATTAGAAGAGTATTATTTTCACCGAGAAATGTATACTTCAAGTTCTGAGGTAATTGATTCAATTCTATTTGGGGTGATGTGGCAGTCAATTACTCCACTTTTGGGTTCACATGTGATAACCCTTAATTGGAAACTTCCCCTTCTTTGACTTGCTCTGCTCTATCAAGTTCAGCTTTCGAATTCATCATTCTTCATCTTCCTCCAATCTAACTGCAATGAGCACCAATAACTAGCTTATTAGTTGTCACCTCCTGCATAAAAGTTGATAAAATAAGTGAGTCCAATTCATCAACTTAAAAACATTCACAAAGATCTGAAGGTAGTGATAAAGAATTATAAACAAAAAATTCTACAGTTTCATCTACGACAGTCATCTTCAACTTCCCATTTTGCACATCTATGATTATCTTAGTGGTTGCCATGAAAGGGCATCCTAGAAGAATATGCATTTCTCTCTCTAGGATCATTTGCCTCTCTATATCAAGCACAACAAAATTTGTAGGAATAATTAGCTTATAAATCTATACAAGAATGTCCTCTACAATGCCTCTAGGATATTTAACTGATCTATCTGCAAGTTATAGAGATATTATAGTGGGTTTTAATTCTCCCAATCCAAGTTGTATATAAACAAAATAAGGCATCAAATTGATGCTTGCACCTAAGTCTAACATGGCCTTTGCCTTGTTTGTCCCTCCAACAGTGATTGAGATATTGAAACTACAAGGATCCTTGAGTTTTAGGGGAAGGTTTGTCTGCAAAATTGCATTAGCTGCCTCTAAAACTAGAACTTTCTCATGTGACTCATACTTACATTTTCTTGTATTTAGTTCCTTCAAAAATTTAGCATAAGTTGTTGGCATATTCTTTATCATATCAAGCAAAGGCAAATTGACATTAACCTTGGAAAGGATATCATAAATGTCAGAAAATGATTTTTCAAATTTGCTCTACTTCAACCTTCCTACAAAAGTGACAGGAGGATCATATGGTGGGGGTGCTTTATAGTTGATAGGTTGGTCAACTACTGGAACACTGCCTTCTTTAGGTGCACTTCCTATAGTTAGGCTTGCAAACTCTTTCATCACTTATTAAGCTTGTTGAGCCACTCGGTTCTCCATGTTGTCTGCCATTTGTAATTCTTCACCTTCGCTTAAACTCTCTGTTTCAATTTCCACTTTGTTAGTACAATTGCTCAATGGAAACAGAGTTGGATTCAGAGATCTCCTTCCATTCATTCACAATTCTGTAATGGAAAGAAGAAAATAATTAAAAATAATCTTATATACAATTATACACAAAAACAAAAAGAATAATTGTAACTAATCTTAATCAAATAAATTTGGAACCATTACTCGATAATGACGCTGAAAACTTGATGGTTCAAATTATAATTCCTCGCAAGTATACGAATATATAATAGTATAATGTGCAATGCAAGGGTCGATCCCACAGAGAATGGCCAAACTGACTTAATTAATTTTAGTTATTGAACTATCCTAGCTTTAAAAAGAATGTATTTATAACTGAATAAAAATGAAGTAATGATTGGTATAATTTCAGAATTTAAGAAACTTAATGGAATGCAAGTAAATCAATGACTAATAATAATGTAGGAAGATTAGCAAAATGCAAAGGTCTAGGGATTCGATTTCACTAAAAGATGATACCCCTTTGCTAATGGAATGTTAGATTTAATGCTTTACTTAGGTTCGTTCATTCAAAAGTAAGATCATTACCATTAGGTTTGAGGGTTTAAATCAAGTGTTTTCACTCATTTCAATTACTTATGGTGTGTAGCATAATTGAGGTAAAAAACCATTAAGCTCAATAACATAATGAACCAAAATAGCATGCTTTTAGCATATGGTGTCTACCTTAATCATCTGTCCTTTTTTCTTCAAGGGAGCTCATGGTTTAGCATATGGTGTCTACCTTAACCATGCTTAGATAATCAATCTAACTAATAATATTGGTGATCAAGCAATAAAATAAATTAAATCATTGCAAACAACATCATGAATCAAACAAGATCATATAGCCATTTATAACCAACAATCTAGACATAACAAAGAGTATCAAAAAAGTTACATCTTCACCCTAGACAGAGGGATTAGTTCATAATAAAAGTCAAAACAACCCCCTTAGACAGGATCATCATAATGAAGAATATACTCTCTCCTTCCTCTTGCTTACTTGCGATCTCCCCTTCTTCTCAATAAGAAATTTCAAAAAATCACCCTCAAAACCCTTAGAAAGAACCCTCAAAACAAAAGTGAAAAGATGCTTAAAAAACCTTAACTTCCTATCTTAAAAACCCCTTCACCGTACTTAGTGGAAAATCTACTAAAATTAAGGAGTAGCGACCTAGCGCTGCTGGTGCCACCTTACTGTCCGACTGGTGGTGATAGTGGATCTTAGCGCTAGTGGTGCCAAGTGGGGGTCGGCGGTACCAAGTGGATTTTACTTGCAACTATGATTTTTTTAGCTCCTTTGCAGCTTTCTTCTTCTCCATCCTTTGAGATTCATCTTTTCCTTCCATTTTCTCTTCTTTTCTATCTCCAAAACACCTAGAAAATTCAACAAATAAGTATGAAATACATCTAAAAGCAACAAGGATTTACAAATAATTAAGCTTGAACATATATAATGTAAGTGAATGAAATTCACTTATCAAATTCCTTCCCACTTCTTAAAGTGATGGCTTTGCAATATTCTCTTGGATTTACTTCTGTATTGCTGGGTAGTTTTCCTTGTTGATGATTATTGAATATATTTGCCATCTGAGCCACTTGTCTTTCTAAGTTCTGGATATGTGCAGGTTGGTTCTGCATATTGGCTCTTGTCTCAGTCATAAAATCTTTTATTTTGTTGATGAATTTATCAACCTTGGCTGAGAATTTATTTGAAGTATTGAAAAATTAGGCTAGAGCAATCTCCTAATCTGCCTTTTTCTCTTGTTATTGAAATCTATCTAGTTTTTGAAATCCTTGTTGCTGTTGAAATCCTTGATGAGGTTGTCCCATATTTTGTTGATTTCTCTAAGAAAAATTAGATGTCTTCTCCACCTAGGATTGTATGTGTTGGAATATGGGTTGTTTTGCTACTTGTCAAAATTTCTAACAAACTATGCTTGTTCTTGTTGAGGCTGCATGAAAGGATTTTCTGTTTGGCATTTTTCATTGGAATGATTGCATTGGCAGAAGTCACAAAAAATTTGAGGAGCCTAAATGGCATTGACCCCCACTTGATTATTTTGCAATTGTTGTGTAAGAACTTCTACTTGAGTTATTAATGTAAAAATATTATCAATTTCATATACTCTTGCTGGCTTCTTTTACACAGTCTTCTCACTTGGCCATTGGAAGTTATTAGTGGCCATTTCTTCTAGCAACTCACAAGCTTTATCCTCAGTTTTCTTTATTAATGCTCCTCCTACAAATGCATCAATCAGGGTGGTCAGTCCATTATAGAAATTTTGAACTTGCATCCATTTAGGTAGCCCATGGTATGGACACTTTCCAAGTTACTCTTTATATCTTACCAAGCATCATAGAGAGTTTAACCTTCATGTAAAGTTGTTGATCTCCATCTGCATTCTTGTTATTTTTGCTGGAGGGAAAAATTTGGCAAAAAACTTTTGCACCAAATCTTCCCACATGGTGTTATAATTTGTAGGCAGAGAATTCAACCAAACTTTTGCTTTGTCCCTCAAGGAAAAAGGGAAAAGCCTTAGGCAAATGGCATTGTCGGAGACCGCATTATATTTGAACGTATCACATATCTCCAAGAAGTTGGCGATGGGTGCATTCAGATCTTCATACGGTAATCCATTGAACTGAGCTCCTTAGATCAGCTAAAGGGTTGCTGGATCTATTTCAAAATTGTTGGTAGTAATGGTTGGTTTTCTCATCACTAGTTGGATTTCTGTAGCTGTTGGCAATACATAATCATGCAACGATAGCTGTGGATGATTCTCGTTCACTTCTCCCAGATCAGCCATAGTGGGTTGCGATTGATTGGAAACTGCTTTTCTCTCCCTTCTAATCCCTTGAAGTGTACATTCTATCTCAAAATTAAAAGGAATCAAATAGCTACTTTTAGATTTTTGCCTACACTTATGAAAGCTTTTGAAAAAGAAATAAGAACTGTAAAGAATAAAAAAGATAAAAGAAAAACTTCAAAGCAAAATTAGAATTATTTATTTTGATATTAGTAATATTATCGTCCCCAGCAATGATGCCAAACACTTGTTGTAGATTTTCCTTAACTCAAGTACATGTGTCATGAACAAGTAATAAAGAGTGAATAAGATATCATTCCCAAAAAGATGTAGATATACCAATTGCCAACTAATGGAACTTTAAATGTTGTTTGAAGGATTGAAGTACGATAAGGGAATGTAAATATGTAAATAGAAAAGATCTAGATTAATGAACTTTGGCAAGGATATAAATTCTAGAAAGATAAAAAAAGATGATGATTAAAACATCTAGGGGTTTCCGAATTCGTTGGATTATTCATATTTAGTTTCATTAGTTTTAACAATCAATGTTTGCTCTTATGTTGACAATAAGTTTCTTTTGATTAATTGCTATTCTTTCTCAAGTCATTATAACCTATCTCATTTAACTAATTTTCTACATCTCTGTGAAAATCCCAACTAATCAAGATGCATTACTAATCAAGATGCGTTAAGATTAAGAAACTCATAATGTTGCATAAGCATCATGGATATCTCTATCATCATGATAGTCTCATGGTGATTAATCATGGTTAAATTTGATTATCACTTCTTAGCCTCAAATCAAATCACAAATCATGTTGAAAGGGCTACCATTCTCTTACAAGGATTAAAAATGGATTAAGCACTCAACATAGATAAAGAACAAACAAAGAAATGCATTAAATATAATGAAACTCAATATTCATTATCCAGCTACATCGTTCCCCTAGATTAAAGTACTTAGCTCATAATGGAATCAAGGAAAATAATACACATTATTTTAAAATGATTAATAAAGGGAAATTACTGAAAAAGAATAAAGAAAGATCAAGAGATAAGCTTCTCCACATAGTATTCTCTGCACTTTGCTCTATTGTCAGCTCCATCTTCCTTTGCAAGAAGATTCCACCATTAATCTTGTGTAGTTGCTTCCTTCTCTTGTTTCTTCACCTCCAAATCTTGCCAAAAAGTCCCCAAAGACATGCAAAAACTTCTTTTTGTATCATCTCTATTAGGGTTTAGCTTCATTGTGTAAGTCAAGCAAGATCCAGAAAATCCAAAAAAAATGTGTCTAGCATGATGCTGCGGCATAGGATTTCAGTGCCGCGACATGGGCCCAACATAAACCATTTGTCTTGCCATTTTTCATGTTGTGCCATGACATGGGATTTATATACCGCAACATGGCATTGCTAACTTGGAATTTTCATGCCTTGTGTTTGGTGCTGTGACATGGAAGTTTTGTGTTGTGACATTTAGCTTGAGACCATCACTTTTTGTTTTCCTTCACTTCATTCCATGTCTTCTTCTTTTGTTATTAATTTTCCATGTTTCTTTCACCTCTCCTACATCCATGCTACTGTAGATAAACACAAACAAAAATACCTTAAGTTAACTAAATATGACTCAAGAATGAACCAAAAGTTAGTGCACAAAGACATAGTATAAGTGAATAAAATTCACTTATCAGATTATTTTGACATAAAAGTCATGACTTATGATACTATTTTTCTTCATTAGACACAAGGCATGGCAACTCCTTTCCCATAACAAGTTTACCCCCTTTTGGTATCAAAGAACATAAAGCACAAGTCATTCTCCCCCTTTTTGTTAGAATCGAAAAGGTATATGAGATGGGAGAGGGGGTCTTCTCATATGAATGGGTCATATTCTCCCCTTTATATCTAAAATATAAGACATTTAGGCAGAACCATAAACATTATGAAGATGAGATTGCAGAAATTTGCAACAATATAAAGTACATTCATGCCATAATTAACATCCATTAAAAAATGATTTTAAACAAAAGATAGTTCCTTTCCAGGGCTCAATTGATGCACAACTAGTTAAACCTTATTAAAGATTACACAATATTTGAATAAGGATGGAATCTCTATTCAAAATCTTGAACCATGAAGTTGCCCAAACAGGTTTAACATACACCATAGGAGTGTAATCATGTTAAGTTTGGGGATTCATTCATCCTAGGTGGAAATAAAGATTAAATGTGCTTATTTCATTTAGAGATTTTAAAGGTATATAGGCAACGTTGAGTTAAGGATTTGTGAAATATCCCAATATCAGTATATTAACTCAATTAAGCTAAATTAAATCCAATTTCTAAGGAAATCATTTAAATTATGTATGTATATGTATATTTTACACACTCATCTAGCAAACATACATAAGTAACATGACATAATGCTCAAACGTATTTTCATTCCTGCACAATCATTTCATCACAAGTGCACACCATTTTAGATAAAAATAAAAATTTGATAATGCATGAGCCTAATTGTTGTGTTTGTTTTTCTCATTAGTTTTTAGTCCCTTGATATTGTTTGGTGATGAAAACTTGTAGGGATGTTTGCAAGTTAAGTATCAACTAAAATTTTCTAGATTTAAGATAGAATTTTTATCATTTTGTTCGTTAATCTAATCTTCTAAATTTTTGATTTATAGAAGATGGACCATTAAGGCAATCGTCATCAAAATCTTCAAGTAAAGGTGCTCAACAAGGGCATTTATTGCCACAACTGAATCCATAGGGAGAACCTTAAATGAAGATGCAATAATTGACTGATGCATAGATGAAGGCCTATTTACCAAGATAAGATCACCATATTCCAAAGATCTACATATTTTATCACCTAATTAGAGTATACTATGTTGCTTTAACAAAATCAAACAATTTTTGCTCTTTACATAGTACTCCCTCATATGATATACATGTGAATTGCAACATTTCTTAGGCTTTCTCTAGTTCCTTGAATTCACATGCTTAGAAATCAGAATTTTTTTCAGAAATATCTTTAGGACTTGCTAATTTCTTCTAGTCTAAGCTTTGGATCATTAATAAATGTTAAATTTAGTGCTTAATACAATAATTTTTCATGAAGATACTTCTTTAATCCTTCTAAGATCACATTTGCAAGGAGCATCATTATTACTACTTGTAAGGCATCTCACTATGAAACTTGAATAAAGTGGGGCAATCTAAAATTCGATGATAATCAATACAATGGATATCTGTTTTGATGCTCACACTGACCACACGCATTCAGCTATCTTTTGAAATCCATAAGCCTTTTGTATGTCATTATACTCTCATAGATGCTTTGCAAATCCATTCATATCATAATTCACGCACCTCATCATTTGAACAATTCATCCAAAGAATTATATCTCAGCATTCAACATAGGATTTGATCATAAAAGAATTTATCAATGCAAGGTGGCACAATTTAAACTAGTCAAACACGTTTTACATTGATTTCTTAGTTCTCATATTAGGATATATGCCTTTCTAAGATCTAATTATTAAGTCATACATGTATTTTGATGATGATCTACACATGTATTATAGATTATTTTGATGATAACAAAACTTATATTGGATTTGCACCATCTAATGATATTGCTAATATTGGAAAACAAGAATTAAAACTATAAATGTACATAATATATATAATTCATGTTGATCTATGTGCATAAATTAATTACCTTAAATTAATAATGATTACATGATTATAAGAATGGGAACATTGCCTAAACGTTGTATTCGAATTGCTCATGTATACCATTAGAACATTTTTGAAGTATTTCAGAAACTTTAAAAGTATTTCAGAAGATATTTTTGCATCCTCAAAAGTCCTAAAAGTAATTTCTTAGAAATTATAAGGCTTGTACTTAAAGTAGTTTTAGAAACTCTGAAATAAATCTTTAATTATGTTCAGGATCAGAAAACTCTAAAACTAGCACCCAATATAATTTCTAAATCTCTGAAATTACAACATCCAATTAACTCCTCTGAAGTCAAGTAATAAACTCTTAAGTTAAGACATAAACTCTGAAGTCATTTCAAAAACTCTAAAGAATTGCTTCAGAGGCATTGACCTTTATATACTTGATATGTTTTAGAAACTTTGAAACCAATCTTCCAATCTATTTGTCCAACTATAAATTACTTCAGAAGAAAAGTATAGGCATTCTAAGTATATATTCCAACTTCCAATAGCATGCATACAGGCATACTTTGCTATGATTTCAAATGTTCTGCTATAAGAACAAATTGTCAAAATACATCTTTCAAATGCTTTGCTAGAATACATTCATATTTGTTTATCTTCAATGAATTTATTGCATATCTATGATTACCTAATAAACAATCATATGATCTATTATGCAATCATCTTCTTACCATATGTTAGATCTTTTATGAATATATATATATATATATGTTAAACATGGAAGTATTAACTGATGAAAGAAAGAAATCATTATCGGATGAAGTTTAAGATTAAAGTAAATATCCATGCTTCAAAACGTATGTATATTATGAATGGATAATTATACAATATTTGATAAACTTTAAAGAAACATGTGTATAATTAATTAGGTATGTCTTCATAAATAGAAAAATATGAGAATATCATTAGTAGATGTAAGAATAACAAACATGCCTAAATAAACCTTTCTTTATCAAATCACAAATACATTATGGCTATCCATGACCTACAACATATGTAAACTCACTTTTTGATATTTATAATTGAACAATTATTTTAGTATACTTTGACATTACATAGTATACACATGAGATTTAATGAAATCATGTGCATATAAGCAAATAAATGAAAATATACTTTATACACACATCCATTACCAAGTCTGAATCAAATATACTATTTACACTTCACATATACTACTTGTCACAAATGCATTTGGATTTAAAATCAAAGATGTCAAAGTTTTAAAAAGAAACAAAATGCAAAAACACAATTTAAGGATGCCAACCACTTGGAGTAACTGCTTGGCAATAGACAGTTAGGAAAATCAAAAAATGAAGCACCAAAAATGAACCGCCTGGTAAATTCTCTAACTGCCTGTGCATACTGCCTAGGAGCACAACCAATATGGCAACCGCCTGCCACACTGCCTACGAGGAGGCAACAAGATTCACTTGGAAGGAAAGCTAGAAAATTGACCACAGTCACTCCAACCGCCTGGCATATCGCCTGGTGCACAGCCGCTTGGCCCAGGTGCCTCCTACCATACCCTTGATGATGCCCAATGGTCAAAAATTTGAACGTTATAAGTAATGAAAATTTTAAGCTCCTCAACCAATGATCAAGTTTTCAAGATCTAATTAAGGAGCACTCAATGCACTCAATGGACGTTTGGATAAGAATATAGAGAGCAGAAAAGAGAATATATAAACAAGAAAAAGAGAGAAATCCTCTTACAAATCCTAAAGGCCAAGATCTACCACTTTCATATTTTAAAAAAGCTTTCATTCTTCAATCTCTTTCAAGACCAATCTCTTCACAACATAAAAGAAGAGTTTCTGCACCAAGAAAAACTACATCTAGAGATCTTCCTTAGTGCTCAACAAGAAACACATCAAAAAGTGTAATTTCTCAATTTCATTTATTTCATTTGTAGAAGTTGCTAGTTAGCTTAAAAACCAGGGTTAAAATTGTTGGTCAACTTGTGAAAACCAATGTGGTTAAAGTTGTTGGTGAGCTTGTGAAAACCAATGTGGTTAAAGTTGTTAGTGATTTTGTGAAAATCAATGTTGTTAAAGTTGTTAGTAAGCTTGTGAAAACCAATATAGTGAGTTTCTGGTGAGCTCTGTAAAACCAATGTGTGAGTTCTTGGTTAGCTCAAGAAAACCAAGTGTGATTCTATAGAAGATTAGTGGAGCCTAAATGCAGCAAGTAAGGCTAACTTAGATAGTGGAGTAGGTGCTACGAGAGGGCTCGAACCACTATAAGTTGCGTGTGCTATCTGTGGTTGATCTTTCCTTTATATTCTTACTTGCTTTATACATTTGATTCACTTTGATTAACATGTCAACATAAAAGAAAGAAAGGGATTTGATCAAACAGGGGTCAAAAGAAGTAAATTTTATAAAACTTAATTCATCTCTCCTCTTGGGTTCTAGCCTATCCTGCCGGGACCAACAAGTGGTATTAGAGCAGACTACATTAAATATTTGTAGTGATCTATCTAGCTAACCCAATAATGTCTACTATCATATTTCCTGAAGGATATTCCATCTCACAAATTCCATACTTTGAGGGAAGGAGTTTTGATTAATGGAACAAGAAGACAGAGGTAAGCCTTATGGCCAATGATTTTGAAATGTGGAAAGCTATTTTTATTGGCTTAAATAAAGATAATGAAAGAGCTAGGCAAGTAAACATCAAAGCTAAAATTACTTTGCTAAATGCTCTATTCCCCTCCATATAAAGTCATATTGTAACCTATAAAAATGCATAAGACATAATAGATAGGTTAAAGGCTATTTCTGAAGGGCAAATTGATTTACTGCCAAATGAAACTAATGTCTCTGCTAAGAATAATTTGAGTGCATGAAATCATGAAACAATGGAACAATTTCTAGAAGATAAAGGAGAAAAAAATGATCAATCTTTGAAAAGAGAAGAACTGTCAATAAAAGAACTACCATAGACTAAAGAGAAGCAATCTCAAGAAGAGATTGAAATTCAAGAAGAAAGTGTTGAATGCCAAATAAAATTAACGATCAAAAGATGAAACAGCTGAGGAATCCTCTCAAGTTGAGAAGAATCTAGCTGTAGAAGATAAAAATGATATAGAAAGACATACAATTCAAAACAGACATCTAAAGCAAGTCAAAGAGAGAGAAGTGAGAAAAGGAAAAGAAGCACAGTCATTGAAAGAAGAAAGAAAGAGAAGAAGTATCTAACACTTAAAAACTCAAATGATTTTTTCTCACCAAAGGACTATGAAATAAATAAGGAAAAAGAAGAAAAGATGAAATACAAAGTTCCTTCAAAAGACAAAAGGTTTCTTGACATTCGTTGAACAAAAATGTATTCCATAAAGTCAAGGAAGACAAGGTAAGTGTAGGTATGACAACTCAAACCGAATTTCCTTTTACTTGATATCTTTACACTTTTTCTTTTATCTTAAATATTGCTTGACTTTAGAATTTAGTTTAGTAATATACAAACACACATATATATATATATCAAATTATAAAACTATAACAAAAGTATGAATTCTAAAAACTATTTAAATTAGAGAAGCTATACATAAATAATTCAACTTAATCTTAAAGATAAGTATGCCAAAGAAATATATGTTTAATCTAAACATTAAAACATTGTGCATCCATAAGAAAATATAAACTATAATTTGAATTTTTTTTTATCAAGTTTGGAAATCAATATTCGTGATATTCAATGGTGTCAAATAAGGAATAAAATGTTTGTATACTTTAAAATAAATTTCCCTAATTTTAAATAAGCTTAAAAAAAAGAGAATTTTCACTTACATCAATAAAAACATTAAGTGATCATATGATTAAATAATAATATCTTATATTGCTCAATAATTATAGAATTAGCTTCTCTCTAATTCTATATAATCTTAATCAAATATAATTTAAAGATATTAAAAACCTAAATGCTAAAATCATAAAATTTAAATAGAGAAAATCTCTAAATAAATAAAATAGAATAATAAATAATTTACCCAAAATAATATAGTTCATATTTTTGCCAATTTCTTTTTGCATACCTAGATGCTAAATAGAATATTGCACTGATTAGAACATATATATTTGAACTCCTTATTGATGAAAAAGGGCAAGAATAATCTAAATGTATGCAATTCAAAAGAAATGAAGAAATTCTTTAAGAAGCAAAATCAAAACAGCTACTTGCAAAGATATAGAAAATTCAGAGTTTGATTTTGATAACAAAAGAATGAAGCTTCAGAGCCTTTGAAAGGTCACTTCAGAGATTCTGAAATAAAGCTTTGGAGACTCTGAAAGGTCACTTCGGAGATTCTGAAATGAAGCTTCAGAGACTTTGAAAGCTCACTTTGGAGATTTTGAAATAAAGCTTTGGAGACTCTGAAAGGTCACTTCGGAGGATTTGAAATGTGGCTTCAGAGGCTCTAAAATGTAGCTTTGGAGGATCTGAAAAACATCTTTAGAAAATGTCTTTGGAGGCTCTGAAAAGCGTCTTTAGAGAATATCTTCAAGGGCAATGAAAGCATAACTTTAGAGGCTTCAAAATAGCGCAACAATACAGGACCAAATGGCATTAAATGAAGCATTTTGAAGTAGCTGGAAAAATGGAAGAAAGCTGCAAAGAATAAGATATTTTTCAAGACTATGAATGCTGAATTGAAGAATTAAGTTTAACATCCTCACTTATGAGCTCAACTGAAATTTTCTACAAAAGAAGCAATGAAGAAAGATGAGTTGCTCAACTTGAATACTCTGTTAATGAATCATGCTTTATACGCCTATATACTCTAGATGTCTTTGAAATAATTGCCTTGATTATACATACACATAAATTTATTGATTGAGCAAAATAATTTGACATAAAACAATTCTAAAAAATCTAAGTCAACATATTAAATTGATTAATCTACAAAATTGAAAAATCTCAAATAAGAAATTTACTCTTAGTCATTGCTTTTTGAAATCATGAAAGTTTAAATTATTATGAATTTATCAAACTTATAAATATTGATGAATGCTTAAAAAGGTTTTTACACTATTTTATTTAAATACATTATTGCTGCTATTCATGATTGTAATGATTGAGCATGCTTAAATTAAAATTATGCAAATGCATTTATGTTTTCTTTTATTTAATATGTAATACATATTTTTTTTATAATGCTTAATATTTATAATATTGAGATAATAAATAAGATTGGGATAAAATGAAATAAAATCTTTAAAACTTAGATTTATTGGAATATTTTTCACTGCTACACCAGGCGCTCGTGACGTTAGGCGCTTGTGCTTAGAGCTGCTTGCAATATCAAAATCCTTTAAACCTGGCTCGATGAATAGTTTTCATTTTCAATCCATTCTTCGTTGCTAGCCTCCTGCGGCTGCAAAGAGGAAGCGCATGCCATTT
This sequence comes from Pouteria campechiana, assembly GCA_036873735.1. Classification (NCBI taxonomy): domain Eukaryota; kingdom Viridiplantae; phylum Streptophyta; class Magnoliopsida; order Ericales; family Sapotaceae; genus Pouteria; species Pouteria campechiana. The sequence continues at coordinate 4,068 of JAYJMB010058687.1, read as the reverse complement.
CCAAACTTCCATTAGAGCCATTTTACAAATCTCCTATCTTTTCTACATCTTTCCCACATCTCAATGGCACCTAAAGTCGCTGTCTCCAAACCCCAAAGAGGAGGGAAACAACCTAGAACTCGAGGAGGTGCATCTTTTCCCAGCCTTCAAGCTCTAAAAGCTCAGGGAGATCACAAGTCACTAATAATATAGGTAATCTCCTTCCCAACCTAATGTGAATGTTGAAGAAGAAAATATAGTCAGAGGAGAAGAAAGGCCGAAGAAATTTGATTTGAGCAAGTTTCCAAAAGAGGTTGATGGCAGAAAGGTTCCAACTGCCAAATTTGGACCATATGATTTACCAGCATATTACTTTGGTAGTGAGGACAAGAAATTCAAGTTTTATACTTCAATGCTTGGAAGACCTATTCATGTTCAAAAGAAAATTGATCTAGATTAATGAAATATGAAGCACCCATCTTCAGAGAGCTAGTCCTCATATTTTACTTCAATTGGAGAGATAACTCTTATGAGTCTATGGTAAAAGGTGTGAAAATGATCTTTGAAACAAACCTGTTATCACCAGAAGAACACCTTGGAGAAATACTAGATGTGCTAGCCATAGAAGATGAGGATGACCTATAAAAGGAAGAAATTTTCAACAAATTATCTTCAATTACAGCTTATACATCTGTCCATACTTACATGAGTACAAAAGACTTATCCATTGAGCTCAGGATGCTTAGAAAAGTCTTAGAAAATATGTTCATACTTAAGCTTGGAGGAACAGAGCAAGTGACGGCAATTGAAGCTAGAGTTTTGTGGAAGTTGTATACCTATCAGAAGGTCAATTTACCAAACCTCATGTTCACTGCATTTGGGCACTTACCACAAAGAATAGATCACATAGCTTCATCTGGTGTATGGATGACAAAAATCTTTGAGTATTTTCATGTTCCAGTCACTAGGGAATCATGCATATAGATGTCTACATTAAACAATGATCATGTCTGAGCAACACTTCTAAAAAGAATAGGAATCAGGTTATCAGAATATGTGACAGAAATGATAGAAAAGAATTAAAGAGAAATGACGGAAGATGATGAGCAAGACAATGAGGAGAATGATGAAGATGAAAATAAGGAGGAAGAAGAGGAAATGGGTGAAGAGAGCAAACAAGTGATACAAGCAGTCCCATTGTAGATAGACAGTTTTCACCTCCCAGAACTTGACCTAAAGTCAGCTATCCAAGGTCTTTTGCATATGCTTTATTGTGTCTAGAAGTAAAGGAATTAAAAAAGGAAGTAGAGAAACTAAAAAGAGAAGTAAAGGAAGAAATGAGAGAGTTGAGAAGAGTATAAGAAAGAATAGAGAAGAAGATAGATATTCTTCTTTCTCAGTTTGAGACTTCCCATCCCACATACAAAGCTGACCCCACTTCACCTATTGAGGATCCAAAACCAACTTTCAACATAGAATAGTTGACTTCCATCAGAGACACCACTCAGGGGGAGCCCACCTCTTCTAGACCACATACAGATCCTCATACCTCTTAGAGATCTTATTTTTGTCATATCTTTTTGAGAAAAGCTTAACTCAGTTGTTTCAAATATATTGTGATTTATATATTTCTTTCTCTATCAAATGAACAATTACAGATCAAGTGAAATCAGATTACTATATAAATGTTTGATCATTTATGACTTTAAGCTTCATGACATAACTGTTTAATTATGCAATATGATTTTCCACATTCATATCTACTACACTATGTTATGATGATCCATATCACATTAATAGTCGATATTTTGATGAAAAACAGTTAATTTTTTTTGTACATGAATAAGCATGAAAAATAATGACTATTACATAGTGCTTAATGTACAACCTAAAATGAAAAATGAACCATCAATGAAAGTTATTTTGGATGTATATGAGAATTTGTGATGATAGAAATATGAAGTTTTAGGAAATGAATATGTATTTATGCAAAATAATTTAGAGTCATGAAAATTTGATGCAATTCATTTCTCAACAAATCAAGCTCCTAATAAACATAATTAGCAATGAAACCCTGATAATTGAAAACATATTTGAAATAATTTAGGAAAATAGATTAAAAATGATAAAAACATTATCACTTATTGTACAACCTAAAATGGAAAAAAGAAATCAAAAATGAAAAAAAATATTTTGATAATTTTGTATGTGATAATCTAAGTTCCACAGTTAGCAATGCTCACATTATATGATTACATGGTATTTTCACAGTTCTTTCATAAACATGAAATGTTTGAAATAGATAAAGATTTAAATCTATACTTGTGTTATAGTCCATACATGCATCATAATTTTTAAATGGATGCTTTACAAATAGTCTATACGATTTACATCAGTTTATCATACATAATCTTGAATGTTTGAATATCTATCTAACTTTGAATATTTAAATGTCTACACATTTAATTTATGAATGATCATTTAAAAGCTCTCAAACAAGCAAAAAAGTGGTATGAAGAATAGTATTCTCCAACAAGTATAATATCAATATGAGGTATCATGAAGACATTTTTCTTATTGATGTCATATCATGCTTAAACACTTCAAAAGAAAAATCCTCTAGTGAAAATGATGTATAATTTGAACATATAAAAAAGGGGGAGAAGTATCACTTTTTGATGTTCACAAAAAGGGGGAGAAGTATGGAGAAGATTTGAAAGCAAGGAGAAAATATAGGGGGAGTAGTATAGAGTAAATAAAGATAAGTATTGAGATAAGGAGAAGTATGGAGTAAATAAAAATAAGTATTGAGATAGGGAGAGGTATGGAGTAAATAAAGATAAGTATTGAGATAAGGAGAAGTATGGAGTAAATAAAAATAAGTATTAAGATAGGGAGAAGTATGGAGTAAATAAAGATAAGTATTGAGATAGGGAAAAGTATGGAGTAAATATAAGTAAGGAGAAAATATAGATAAATATTGAGAAAACCCATTACTCCTGATAGTAAATAGTTATTCTAGAAAAAGTTGTCTTTTTGTGTTCCTTTATAGGTGGACAAATCAACAAAAGCAATAGAGGGAATATAAAAAGAAAAAGGAATATATTTATCGAATAAAAAGTTTTTTCATGACACATGCCAAGAAAATGATAAATTTAATATGTCATGACCAGTTTCATTTCCCAGAGAATTACAAAATTCAAATTAGTCAGGGGGATTTTATTATAAAGAGGAAAAATATGTCATGAGAAAACTTCTAGTTCTTCATATGTCATGACTAGTACCAAATTCCTCATGATTACATTCACTATCAGTAAGGGGGAGTTTGTTATTAAATCACTGGCATATCCTTTTTTTTTATCTCAAATCTTCAAGTTTTGTCATCATCAAAAAGGGAGAGAATGTTAAGTCATACATGTATTATGATGATGATCCACACATGTATTACAGATTATTTTGATGACAACAAAACTTATACTTGATTTGCACCATGCTAATGATATTGCTAATATTAGAAAACAAGAATTAAAACTATACATGTACATAATATATACAATTCATGTTGATCCATGTGCATAAATTAATTACCTTAAATTAATAATGATTACATGATTATAAGAATTGGAACATTGCCTAAAAGTTGTATCTGAATTGTCATGTATACCATTAGAACATTTTTGAAGAATTTCAGAAACTTAAAAGTATTTCGAAAGCTATTTCTGCATCCTCAAAAGTCCTAAAAGTAATTTCTTAGAAATTATAATGCTTGTACTTAAAGTAGTTTCAGAAACTCTAAAACAAATCTTTAATTCTGTTCAGGATCAGAAAACTCTAAAACTAACACCTAATACAACTTTTAAATCTCTGAAATTACAACATCCAATTAACTCCTTCGAAGTCAAGTAATAAACTCTTAAGTTAAGACATAAAATCCAAAGTCATTTTAGAAACTCTAAAGAATTGCGTCAGAGGCACTAAAATTTATATACTTGATATGTTTCAGAATCTTTGAAACCAATCTTCCAATCTATTTTTCCAACTATAAATTACTTCAGAAGAAAAGTATAGGCATTCTAAGTGTATATTCCA
>JAYJMB010058665.1:0-26969 GCA_036873735.1 Pouteria campechiana | reverse complement strand
GGATCGACCCTTGCATAAGCACACTAGACTATACATCGACCGTGCACTTGCGAGGTATTAAATTTGAGCCATCATAAGTCTTCAAAAATTCTAACTTTATCTTATTATTAGTTGCCATTAGATTCGCCTTTTATCAAAGTTTCTGAAGCACCTCTTCAGAATTTTTGAATTAAGTTTAGGTTTTAAACACGGTCAATGGTCATATTTTGGCTTTTAAAGATCTTCTGAAGGTTGAATTCAGCCTCTGATACTCTTCTTGATTCTTGGCTTTTTGAAGTTACCTCTGATGGCCTTCTATATTACTTCTAAAAATCATCTGATAATGTTTTAAGTTCAAAAACTTCTTTTTTATTATGTATCACTATAATTGATGTTTAAAGACATCTCTGAGACTTGGAAGCAATTCTGAAGTTCTTTTGATGAACTTCTGATTACAAAGTCAACATTCTATATTGCTTCAAATAAGATTTTGAGTATAGATATTTTTTCTAAATTTATTCTATACTACAATTATTTAACTTCTGAAGCATCTTTGAGCCTTAGAATATTTCTAAAGTCCTTTTGATGAACTTCTGAGTACATAAGTTTTCTCTGAAGTAGATCCTTTTACTTCTGACGTGTCTAGAGACTAAGAAATGCTTCTAAACTACCTTTGAAGTGTGAGACTGCTTTGGAGTTAATTCTGAGGATTGCGTTTTGTTTTTGAAAAAGTTTCTGACTTATTTTTGAAGAGGTTTTGAAGTAGTTCTGAATATTTTTGAACTTCTAAGCTTCATGTTTTATCTCTGAAGGGATTATGATTTGTCTCTAAAGTACTTCTAAATATCATTGAATTACTTCTGAGTGATTTTTACTAGAGCATTCATTTTAAATTATCTTCTTTTGAAGGCTTAATATGATAAACTTACAATTAACATTGTTTATTGCTTTCAATTACTCTCATTAATCTATTTTAATATATAAATGCCACATCACTTGGAAAGTAACTTGTTAGTACCTTAATTCTTCACTCATTTATTTTTTTATCATCAAAACTTAGTTATTTAATGTAACGTCCCTCCTCCCTAGAGCATCACTAGTGGTAAATTCAGAGGAAATTCTGGCAGAGTCTCCCCTAATTTACCATCATTTTCCTATATAAAACATACTTCATAACAAAAATATACACGTCGACTTCCACAACTCCACAACACCCACCATCTAAGATCAACAGATTATGTAATACCTTGGCTGTCAAATCATATGCACACAAATTTATAACATGACATGTTGTGTAAACTATTTAATGAAACATGTCTAATTTATATCCAAAATAACATCATCATACATTATGAAAGGAATTAAAGTCTCCAGTGATGTCACGGACTAGCCTCGTCTCGAGGCCCAACACCCTGTTGGGCTCCATTCTCTGGCTTATCAACTAAAAATTTAAATAAAAGGGATGAGTCTGGGCAAAACTCAGTAAGTAGGTAAGCAGAAAAATATGACTGTAAATATTGTAATAAATAACGGCAAATAGAGTACTAAATAATGATGCAAACAGGCAAAACATGCCATGCCATATGCAGGATGTCACAGTTAGTCAATGGCCAAGTTCATTAAGATTTTAATGTTAATATTTCATTACTTATTTCATACCCATAATCATAATGATATCATATACATAGTTAACCGGTCAATACTGGCTTGAATATCGATACATCACACTTTCCTTTCTATCTGCCAATTCATATTACACGACCACCTCCTATTCCAGTACACTGCTCCACCATCATCCACACACTCCTCCTCGAGAGGCACACAAATAAGAACACTATCCTTTCACTCTTCAGCATATCAAGTCTATTCTGGCACTCCCGGCTAGAAGCCTGCCAGGCCCACATAGCCATACTACTGTATCCAGTGGCCCCTGCCCTCATCACCTCACAAGAGTACCAGTTCTCCATAAATATGCCTACTCAAGCTACTTAGGCAAATCATAGCAATCAGGCCATCTAGGCTAACACCAACGCCCGACCACGCCAGCTGCCCACAACCGCCACTAGCTAACCAGGCCACTCCTCGCTACATGGCAGACACAAGTTGACCCCACAGCCATTAGAAAATACATATATCAGCTACACTTGGCTCTTTGCCAACCAGATGCCAAAACCACAATTTACCAGCACTCTTGGGGCATAAAATACACATACATAAATTCTAAAATAAAATTATTATTTATGATTTTATAAATCTCTATTTTACCTGAAAATTGTTTCATAGATTCCACTTAGTATCAAAATTTTATGAACAAATTTTCATTTAAAAATAAATTAAATTGAGAAAATTAAAAATAAAATATAAAAATTATATGAAAATTTCCATCTTTTTTTCATCTAAACAATTTTTTCGTAGATGAAAAATAATGTAATTGAATTTGAGTAAAAATTTTAGGTCAAAATAAATTAATTTGATGGAACAAAAAATAAAATACAAAAATCAACAAATATTGGTAAAATGGGCAGCGAGCGAAATTTTAGGTATTTATTTCCTTGATTTTTTTGGACCATCAAAAGATCAAATTGTTCTTTGAAAATTTTCATATTTATTTTTTTGTAATTGCAAAATCAATTCACTTTATATGGTTTTAATCAAACTCAAGATGGATACTTAAATAGACAATTACATGTAATACATATGTCTTGTTTCATTTCAATTTGCCATCTGTTTTTAATATTTTCTTAACGCAAATAACATATGCCAAATTAAGACATTAAACATGATTTAACCAAGCAAACAAAACCCAATTAAACCATAATATGGCATGTCATATTGTATTAAACATTTAGTGCCCAAAATCAGGAATTAAATGGTCCAATTCAAGTTGAAATTAAAACACTTGCTTACCTTAATGGATTTATGATTTCCACTGCAATTTGATTTGGGGACACACCCCTGAATCACCATTTAATCACCTCCTAAAACATAGCCCTAAGCACAAAGAGAATTGTAATTAATTTTGGCAATCAACTACATCAACCACATTTAATACCCTACATTTATACCTTACTGTCCACTTTGATTTCCATCAAATCATAATATATTTGGGCCCACTAACTGCCATATTATGATCTTAATTAATCCATGATTAACTATGAATAATTAGGCTTAATTACATATCTTAAATTGCATTAATTCCAACCCCAACAGTTAGTGGCAGCTGGGTGTTTTTCGTTGAATTCAAATTTTCAGCATGCTGTAATTCATTTCCATTAAATCTAATCCTTGTCTCAAATTAATTAAACATTAATCATGCCATAATACCATTAATCATAGCCCTTAATAATGCTGAAAAATTTTTCAGCAAACCCTAATTACCTAGGTTTAATCCCATCAATATGTTTTAATTAATTAATCACTAAAATAACTCCCAACACTTGATTGACAACTTGGATTTATAGATCTCATATCTGAATTGGCTAATCTCCTTGATGGGTTCCACTTACAGGGATTGATCCTCAAATTTTGATGGTTGCCACACCTTAATCCAAGAGAATAATTGAAGCCGTAGGTTGCAAATCACATATACTCATATTTGCTTCAAATCTCTAAGGCCAAAACAAGCTGAAAATTAGAATTTTGAAAGGTGGGGAAATGGGTTTCCATGTGAACAAGGGATTGCTACCATGGGAATGAGAAGAGGCTATTGTTAACCCTCTTTTATTTGATAAAATGCAATGGTAGTCTACTACCCATGAATTCCCATACTCACACATCATGATTTTGAATTTTTTTTGTTTAATTTCATTCATCGACATACATGTGCTACCCTATTTATCATACATCCAATAACATTAATTTCACACATATTAACCATGTCATCTCCCATAATTGTAAATAATTTTTTAATTAAATATGAATTAAATGTAAATTTTCCATTAATTTTGAGCATAGATTGCATCTCACTTTTCTACATGCATTTTTCAACTCTTCTCAACTTTATTAACATTGTTTAATGTATTTTCCCCTCATCCTCATATTAACAATAATATTTCACCTCTTTTCATAAATTTTTCATAATAAATTTTCCTAAAAATTTAACTATAATCAAGTATACTCCATACTGAATCAATAAAAGTTGAAATTCACATACCTGAAAATTTCAGAGCCTTATATTCTACCCTCCTTGTAAAAAGTTTCATCCTCAAAACTTAGATGAATAAATGAGGATATTTAGACTGCATCATATCCTCAAGCTCCCATGTAGCTTCATCTTCCGAGTGACTACTCCATTGCATTTTAACCAGGAGAATGACTTTATTCCTTAACTGCTTTTCTCTTCTGTCTAGGATACGAACTGGCTGTTCAACATACTACAGATTGTCACTTAAGTGTACCTCTTTTGGTGCCAAAACATGGGAAGGATCTAGTTCATATCTCCATAGTGACAACACATGAAATACATCATGGATTCCGCTTAATGAAGGTCGTAATGCAATACGATAAGCCACCTTACCAATTCATTCCAATATCTCATATGGGCCGACATATCTAGGGCTTAGCTTGCCCTTGGTGCCAAATCGCACCACACCTCTCATAGATGACAGTTTAAGAAAGATCTAATCTTCTACTTGAAACTCTAGGTCCTGCTAACGTGTATCTGCTAACTCTTCTGTGGAGACTGGGCAACTCGGATCTTCTCCTTAATCTGGGCTACTTTTTCAACTATATCTGCAATCATCTGTGGCCTTACAATAATAGTCTCCCCCACTTCTGACCAATATAGGGGTGATCGGCACTTATGCCCATACAATGCTTCAAAAGGAGCCATGCCAATGCTGTAGTGATAGCTATTATTGTAGGTGAACTCTACCAAAGTAAGATACTGGCTGTAGGCTTTGCCCCATTTGAGGACACAAGCTCTCAACATATCCTCTATCTGCTTGTTCACCTTCTCAGTCTGCCCATCAGTCTGGGGGTGATATGTAATGCTAAAATCCAAATGTGTAAGATGTAAACACTAATCCATGATCAGAAATAATGACCTTGGGCACACCATGTAGTCTCACTATCTCCTTCTGATAAATCCATGCATATTTTCTAGTAGTATAAGTAGTGTAGGCTGGAATAAAGTGGGCTACCTTAGTTAACCTATCCACTATAACCCAGATACTATCATAACCAACTATAGTCTTGGGAAGACCTATAATAAAATCCATAGTGATATCTGTCCACTTCCACTCTAGGATCTCAATTGGCTTTAATAACCCACTAGGCCTCTGGTATTCTACCTTCACCTTTTGGCATACTAGACACCTTGCCACATACTGAGCCATATCATTTTTCATCCCATGTCACCAATATTGTGACCTCAGGTCATGATACATTTTAGTACTACCTGTTTGGATGGTATAAGATGAATAGTATGCCTCCTCTAACATTTTCTGTATCATGGCAAAACCTCTAGGCAATGCAAGCCGATTATGGTATCTCAGGATGCCATCAGCACCAATAATACAATCAAGTAGTCCACCACTTTGAGCTCTCTCTCTCTCTCTCAATTTCTGAAATTCCTCATCTATAGTCTCCATCTAGACAATCTGAATCTCATCCAACAAGGTGGGCAGAATAGATAACTGACATAATTGTGCCACTAGCCCTCTCATTCTCACATACAACTCCATCTGCCTCATCTCTTCAAATAGCTCATTCCTTTGTGTGAGCAAACATGCCATGCTATTGCCCGATTTCCTACTCAGTGCATCTGCTATAATGTTTGCCTTGCCTGGATGGATATTCAAATCATAATATTCTAGCAGCTCAATCCATTGCCTCTGTTCGTATTTAGCTCTTTCTAGGTGAAAATGACTTCAAGCTTTTATGATCTGTGTATATGTCACACTTTTCACCATAGAGATAATGTCTCCATATCTTTAAGGCAAATATGACAGCTGCCAACTCCAGATCATGGGAGGGGTAGCTTTGCTCATGAGGCTTCAGTCGGCATGATGCATAAGCAATAACATTTTCATGCTGCATCAATACACACCCTAATCCATGTTTAGATGCATCACTGTATACTACAAATCCACCTCGTCCTATAGGGACTTTGAGAACTGGAGCTTCCACTAGCCTCCTCTTTATTTCTTGGAATGCTGCCTCACATTGATCATTCCATTTGAACTGCACTCCCTTACGAGTTAACTTTGTAAGAGGTGCAGCTATAGTAGAGAATCTCTCAACAAATTAGCGATAATAACCTGCCAATCCCAAAAAACTATGAACTTCTATCACTATAATAGGTCGGGGTCAGTTTACCACAGCTTCAATCTTATATGGATCTATAGAAATACCAACTCCTGATATAATATGTCCCAAAAATGCTACACTGTTCATTCAGAAGTCGCATTACTTTAACTTGGCATACAACTTTTTTGCTCTCAACCATTATAAAGCCAATCTCAGGTGAGTTTCATGCTTCTTTTTACTTTTGGAATAAATCAGGATGTTGTTGATAAATACGATCACAAAATGATCTAAATATGGCCTGAACACCCTGTTCATGAGTTCCATGAAGACTGCTGGAGCATTGGTCAATCCGAATGACATTACTAAGAACTCATAATATCCATACCGGTTTCTGAATGCAGGCTTCGGCACATCTATTGACTTAATCCTCATCTGATGATAGCCCAACTGAAGATCAATCTTTGAGAACATAGTAGCCCCTTGCAACTGATCAAGCAAATCATCTATAAGAGGTAATGAACACTTATTCTTGATCATTACCTTGTTGAGCTCTGGGTAATCAATGCATAGGCGCATACTATCATCTTTCTTCTTCACAAATAGGATGGGAGCACCCCCAGGTGACACACTAGGGCGGGTAATCCCTTATTCATCAACTCTTGCAACTGCACCTTCAATTCTACCAGTTCCAGTGGTGCCATTCTATATGGTGCTCTGGATACGGGCTTTGCCCTAGGCTGGAGGTCAATACTAAACTTAACTACCTGCTCAAGAGGTAATCCAAATAGCTCTCCTGGAAACACATTAGGAAAGTCTCTCACAACTGAGATATCCTCCACTAATTTATGCTCAAAGTGCACATCTATGGTGAAAATCAAATAAGCTTCATGCCCCTTTCGTACTAACTCGAGAGCTCTTATAGCAGATATCAGCTTGGGAGCTTCTCTTGTCGATGAATTTCGAAAAGTGATATCTATCTCATCAGGAGTCTTTAAGATCACCTACTTGGTCTTGCAATTTATCTTGGCTTCAGGCTTAGCCAGTCAATCCATCCCTAATATAATATCTAATCCTTCCATGTTTAATACTATCAAATAAGCATAAAAATATCTACTTTTAATTACCAAGGAAATGTCATAACATTTTTTGTGGCCGTACTAACTGCCTTTAGTGGTGTGGCGACTTCTACAATTGATCATGAGATATGTAAACAAGACAACTTTATGAACAAATACACCTGACACAAACGACTAGGAAGCACCCGGATCAAATAAGACATATGGCATATAGTTGCGGATGAGGAGATTGCCTATGACCACATGATCCATTGCCTATGCCTCTTGCACTGTAGTAGCCTATACAACTGTCATAGTGTTGGTCCTTTGCTCTGCAAAGTGCTGCCTTGGTGGTACATAAATCCCATAACCTCAGCCTCTCATCTGTGGGCCACCATGCTCAAGCTAGGGAGGTGCCCTAGAAGCAACACTCTCACTCTTCCCCTGAAGAGTAGGATAATGTAGTCTAATGTGGCCTAGCTCACCGCACTGATAGCAAATAATTGGTCTCCTCTGCTCTACTCCCCGTGGCTAGTTGGCTATTTGGCTCTGCTCTCTAGATTGAGTAGGGGTCTGTCTAGTAGGCTTCCTTCCCTCTCTTTTCAAAGTAGGATAATGCGATTAGATATATCCGCTTGGCCACAATGATGACATGCCCTCTCAGAGGTGACTTCACTGCTTGGCCTAGTACAAGGCTTCTTCTTCTACCCCGAGTTACCTATTTGGGCACATTGCCTTTTTGAAATTGCTAGCGCTCCTCTTCCTCTCTCTCTCTCTCTCAGCTATTCGGGCCTACTCTAAAATATCCTTATATATGGTGAGCATAAAGAGGGCCACATTTTACTTGATGCTCCATCATAGACCCTCCTAAAATTTCTAGGCTGCTTCTACAGAGTCTACTTGGGCCCATGGTTCGAATTGGGCATTCTGCCACAGGTCTCCTTCCCTGCACTACTATGATGAACTCGATCATCCGCTTCGCTCTCTAACTGGTGTGTACATAATGATGAAAGAGCCTATCTCTAAACTCTTCCCATGTTAGACTAGCTCCTGTAGCTGACAAGGTCACCCTCTCCGTCTTCCACCAGCGTTTGACCTTGCCCTCTAGCTAGTAGATGGCATACAACACCTTGTGCTCCTCTGGACACTAGGTATAGGTGAACACCTTCTCCATCCCAGAGATCCAGTCATCCATGACCCTATAGTCATTCTGGCCTCTAAATACTGGAGGCTTTAAATTATGGAAGGCCTTCATGTTTAGCCCCAGACCTGGGTGAATCTGCGAAGTCTGACCCACTTCCACTATTGACTCTGGCACGCAGGTTAGCCTCCCAGCGGGTCCAACAATGTGAGTAGGTTCATTTGCCAGTCTCCTGTGAGCTTGTATGAACTCATGCACTGTTTGGGTGAGGCTGGACACCATTGCCACCATGGCAGCAAACTCTGCTCCAGCTCCTGGTACTGTACCGCTAGCCCCTTTTAGCTCCTATATGGTCTCTGGCTGCGGCCTCACCTCAGGCTCCAAAATAACCTCTTCTTCCACTTCATTAGACACTAGCCTCGAGCTATTGCCTCTAGCTGACTAACTTTCTTCTCTTGTAGCATCTAACTGAGCCTCCCTAATAACCATGCTTGGAGTTCTAGTACGGGTAGATCACCTTGGTGGCTCTTACTCTACCATAGGTGCTTTACCCTTGTCTACTCGCCTCTTGGGTGTCATTACTGCACAATATTACATTCTCAGGTCATATATCTACATAATATTACATATCTAAGTCATACACTTGCATAATCCTACTTGCTCAAGTTCGATAGCTCCAAATAAAAAGTTCATGTTTATAGGCTAAGCTAATGCTCCCTAATGTTTCTAAAGTGTGCTAATGCACCCTAAGCATGTCATTTCTTAATGCTTTGACAGCCTTGTATCATACTAGAGTCATTCTGGGTAATACTTTATCTAGTCTCTAATATCACCTGTAACGCCCCTCCTCCCTAGAGCATCACTAGTGGTAAATTCAGAGGCAATTCCAGTAGAGTCTCCCTGATTTACCATTATTTTTTGGTATACAACATGCTCCATAACAAAAATATATACGTCGACTTCCATAACTTCACAACATGCACCGTCCAGGATCAACAGGTTGTGTAATACCCTGGCTATCAAACCATATGCATACAAATTTATAACATGACATGCTATGCAAACTATTTAATGATACATGTCTAATTTATATCTAAAATAACATCATCATACATCATGAAAGGAATTAAAGTCTCCAATGATGTCACGGCCTATCCTTGTCTCGAGACCCAACACCTTATTGGGTTCCATTCTCTGGCCTGTCAACTAAAAATTTAAATAGAAGGGGTGTGTTTGGGCAAAACTCAGTAAGTAGGTAAGCAAAAAAATATGACTGTAAATAATGTAATAAACAACACCAAATAGAGCAGTAAATAATGATGCAAACAGGCAAAACATGCCATGCCATATGCAGGATATCACATTCAAGCAGTGGCTAAGTTTATTAAGATTTTAATGTTAATATTTCATTACTTATTTTATACACATAATCATGATGATATCGTATACATAGTTAACTAGTCAATACCAACTCGAATATCGATACGTCATACTGCCCTTTTTATATGCCAATTCATATTACATGGCCACCTCTTATATCAATACATTACTCCACCATTATCCACACACTTCTCAACCATTCATACAGTCCTCCCTGAGAGGCACACAAATCAGAACACTACCCTTTCACTCTTCAACGCATCAGGTCCATCCTGGCACTCCTGGCTAGAAGCCTGCCAGGCCCACATAGCCATACTGCTATATCTAGTGGCAACCAACCCTCATCACCTCACAAGAGTACCAGTTCTCTATAAATACGCCTACTCAAGCTACTCAGGCAAATTATAGAAATCATGCCATCCAGGCCAATAGCGACGCCCGACCGTGTCGGTTGCCCACACAATCGCCCACTGGCCAACTAGGCCACTCCTCGCCACATGGTAAACATAGGTTGGCCTTAAGGCCATCATAAAATCCATATATGAGTCACACTGGGCTCCACACCAACCAAATGTCAAAACCAGAATTTATTGGCACTCTCGGGGGAAAAAAATACATATATACAAATTCTAAAATAAAATTATTATTTAATATTTTATAAATCTCCAGTTGACTTGAAAATGTTTTTGTAGATTCTACATGGTATCAAAATTTTATGCCCAAATTTTCAATTAAAAATAATTTAAATCCAAAATCTTAAAAATAAAATACAAAAATACAAAATAAAAATTATTAATGAAAATTTCCATCTCTTTTTCATCTAAAGTTTTTTTACATAGATGAAAAATAATATAACTGAATTTTTGTAAAAATGTTAGGTCAAAATAAATTAATTTGATGAATGATAAATAAAATACAAAAATTAACAAATATTGGTAAAATAGGCAGCGGGCGAATGTTTTTTGGTCTTTATTTTCCTAATTTTTTCGGACTATCAAACAATTGAATTTTTCTTTGAAAACTTTTCATATTTATTTTTTAACCTATTAAAAATAACTCCATATTTTTATAATTGCAAAATCAATTCATTTTATATGGTTTTAATCAAACTCAAGATGGATACTTAAATAGACAATTACATGTAACACATATGTCCTATTTCATTTCAATTTAACATTTGTTTTTGATATTTTCTTAATGAAAATAACATATGTCAAATTAAGGCATTAAACATGATTAAACCAAGTAAACAAAACCCAATTAAACCATAATATGACATGTCATATTATATTAAACATTTAGTGCCCCAAAATCAAAAATAAAACAGTCCAATTCAAGTTGAAATTAAAACACCTGCTTACCTTAATTAACTTGTGATTTCCACAGATTTTAAAAATGTGGGGACACACCCCTAAATCACCCTTTAATCACCTCCTAAAACATAGCCCTATGAACATAGAGAATTGTAATTAATTTTGGCAACCAACTACATCAACCACAATTAAGACCTTGATTAAGCCATGATTAACCATGAATAATTAGGCTTAATTATCTATCCCAAATTACATTAATTCTAACCCCAATAGTTAGTGGCAGTTGGGTGTTTCCATTCAAGTCAAATTTTCAGCATGCTATAATTCATTTTCATTAAATCTAATCCCTTAATTAAACATTAATCATGCCACAATACCATTAATCACAGGCCTTAATCATGCTAAAAAATTTTCCAGCAAACCCTATTTACCTAGGTTCAATCCCATCAACATGTTTTAATTAATTAATCACTAAAACAACTCCCAACACATGATTAGCAACTTGGATTTATATATGTCATACCTGAATTGGCTAATATCCTTGATGGCTCCAACTTACAGGGACTAATCCTCAAATTTTGATGGTTGCCACACCTTAATCTAGGAGAATAATTGAAGCTGTAGGTTGCAAATCACATATGCTCATGTTTGCTTCCATTCTCTAGGGCCAAAACAAGCTAAAAATTGGAATTTTGAACGATGGAGAGAAGGGTTTCCATGTGAACAGGGGATTGCTACCATGGGAATGAGAAGAGGCTATTGATAACCCTCTTTTATTTGATAAAATGCAATCGTAGTCTGCTGCTCATGAACTCCCATACTCATGCATCACGATTTTGAAATTTTTTTTATTTAATTCCATTCATCAACCTACATGTGCTACCCTATTTATCATAGTCCACTAACATTAATTTTACACATATTAACCATGTCATCTCCCATAATTTAAGTGATTTTTTTAATTAAATGTAAATTTTTCATAAATTTTGAGCATATATTGCATCTCTTTTTTTCTACATGCATTTTTCAACTCTTCTCCACTTTATTAACATTGTTTAATGTATTCCCCCTCATCCTCATATTAACAATAATATTTCACCTCTTTTCATAAATTTTCCATAATAAATTTTCCTAAAAATTTAACTATGCTCACGTATACTCCGTACTGAATCAATAAAAGTTGAAATTCACATACCTGAAAATTTCAGGGCCTTACATTTAATTACATTCATCATCAAATCAAGCTTATTAGAGGAGTTGGACTTAACATTCTCCTCCTTTTTGATGATGACAAAACATTTGAGTGATAAATGTTTTATCAAAATATGCAGAATATGCAATGTGCTTCTATTGACTTAGTGAGGCTCCCCCTGAATGTATACGATTAGTTATTTTGATATCACTTTATTCACTCTGATATTTTTCCTATTTCTCCCCCCTTTTGTCATTATCAAAAGGACTAAAATGTAAAGATGAACCAGGTGAAAGAGTATGAGAAACAAATTATAATCAGAAGGAGTTGTACATATATGATAATAATTGCAAAACATATGTATACATCAGAGTGACATAGAAAATAAACATATATGATAGAAGTTATAATGCAACAAATGTAGATATAGTAGAGCAACAACAAAAAGAAGTAACATCACATGGAAGCATAAGTATAGCCAAAAAATAAAGATGTGAAGGAAAGATAGCAGTAGATTAGGGCCTTTTAGGGGTATGTTTTGGCTTTCTAGAGTAAGTTTTAGGCAAGAAGTTGGGATCAGCGGAAAGAGGAAGAATGATGGTTGTGGGTGGTTTGGAAGAAGACTTAGATGGATTAGACATAGTTTGTATTTTTGGAAGTGGGATTTTGAATTTCCTTTTAAGTTTAGAGTATACTTTTGGCTTGGGTAAGGTTGGAGGTTTGGGAATAGAAGGTTCTTTTCTTGAGGCTTTAGTTTTTTTAGAAGGTGGAGTTGGCTTAGGTGGGGGGAATGGTTTGGAAAAGCACACTCAAATTTGATGTTGGATAGATGAATCAGTAAGCTATGGACAAAGAAGGAAAAAGTTGTTAGCAATAGCTTGCAGATTGGCTTGGGAGAACAATGAGAATTCTTCCCTACTTAGAAAAACATGATTATTAGGGCTTGAGTCAGATGGAAAGGTTGTTCTAGGTAGCCTAGATTGAGGAAGTAGTTGAAGAAGATTTTACACATACTCATCTAGGAATGAGTCAATGTGTGGTATTTGAATGTCATGTCCTTGGGGAGTGAGAGGAGGATAAGGAAGATGTTGGATTTGGAAAGGGTAATAGGGTTAGTAAGTTATGGAAAAGTAGTTCTTTGGGATAAATATTGAGGTTGTGGAATAAGAACATGTTAGAAATGGTAGGATTGATTTCTATTCTTGCCTTGAATTCAGAATATGTCATTTTGATAGGATGATAGATGCTCACAAGAAAGTCAGAATTATCTTATACTTTCTCAGGAGGAGGTTTGGGGTTATCCTACGGTTTATTGGATGGAATCTATCATATCTAGTTGGGATATCATGTGAATATCAAGAGTTAGACCAATTGAGATATTCTCTTAGTCCTAGAGGATTGAAATCTATCTTAGAGAAGGGTCTTTGATATAGAGTTCTACAAGTATTTGAAAGATAATCTTTTGGAAGAATTGGTGATGGTTCAATAGGTAGAAATTTTGGAAAAATCGAAGAAGGCTATGTTTGAGGAGGGGTTGGAAGAATAGCTTTAGAGGGTTTAGCCTCAGGCTAGACAACTTCTGGAGCTGGAGTGAATGAGTGTAAAGTGGGAAATAGTGATTGTATGGGGTAATGGATGGGTGAAGGATTTTTCTGAATTGGTTGGTGAGGAAATGATTGAAGTGAGTAGAATGGTGAATGTTGGGTTTGAGGCTGGGTTTTGATAGCTTCAATTTGAAAACTCAATGCATCTAGTTTGTGAAGCAATAATTCTCAAATTGAGTCTATCTTAAGGTTGAGATTTGAGATTTGGGTTTCAAGGTTAGTTAACCTTGTATGAATGGGTAGTAGATGAGCTGAAATAATGGTGTCCATGTTCCGTGGAATTGAATAGGTGGGTTGATGAGTTTGGGGTATGGATGAATTTTGTTAAACTTGGGTTGGTTTGGATGGTAATGGATGAATTTTGTTAAGCTTGGGTTGGTTTGGATGGTAATGGATGAATTTTGTTAAGCTTGGGTTGGTCAGGATGGTATTCCTGCTATACTTTCTTCTCTATCTACTTGTTCTGTCTCTTCTTAATTTCTTCCAGTGGCTTCTTCTCTTATATTTGTACCTTCTTCAACAATTTCTTACCTTTCTCTTCTTTCTTTTTCAATTCTAGTTTTCTTTATCTACTCTTCTTTTGTTGGCTTCTAAGATATCCAGCCTTGTGGAACTGATTTGGAGCCTATTCTCTTTAATGTATCTCTGTTTATTATTTATCTTTCCATGAACTCTTGTCCATCTTCTTTGGAAAGATCTACATTGTCTATCTTGAGAAATTTGCTCATGATTATCCCATAAGAATACTTAGAAGATGTCTTGACCAAGTATAGCTGATTAGTTATGATCTGAGCAATATCTACTCTCTTCTTATGCTTCATAGCCAACAAAATTTTGGCTTCCTTTTCAAAAAATTTGATTTGTTCCTCCTAATTTTGGATAAATGTTGTTGAAGATAAACATATGAGCAAGCTTAAGGTCAGGATTTAGATGGTTGACATGCAAGTAATTCATCTTCTCTTGATTTCTACTTCAGCCAGATCTGAAAACAGCTTAGCTCTCTCTGATGCCCACTCAATTTTATGTTCTACTATCTCAAGAATGCCGAATGCATCTCTTATACTCTCAGAGATAAATTTATTTCTAACTTTCCAATCCATGATTTTTGAGTATTTTAATTAAAATTTGTGATTAGGGCTCAAACCATTTTGTTGTAACATTTATGCTTATAGCTCATAAATCTTTCTTAACCTTGGAACTTAATCCAATTGGTCACTTCTAAGTTCAGCACATTTTCTCCAAATGCTTCGAAATTAAAGATTCTAACTTTCACAACTTTTCTATTTTCAAATCTTTTAATTTTTCAATTGTAATGAGATTTCTTGTTGTCAAAGATTACCTTTAAGATGTAATCTTCAATTCTTCTTTTCTTCCTTAGAGTTTCTTCTGCTAATCTCTCACTTCTTCTTAGCTTAGAATCTGTAGATGAGATTTCTACCTGTTTGCTTGACTTTTTGTTCTCGCCATTTGCAGCAGATGGATTTTTCAATGGAAGATCTTTAGCTTAAGGTTTTGAAGGAGAGGGGTGTTACGGTAGATGAAATGAAGGAAGCTTCAAACGAGGTGAGAATTTGAATCATCCATTTTGAGGCAAACTATTAGGGATTGGGGATGAATGTTTAGTATTTTTGAAGTTAGGGTTTTTGTAAGATTTGAATTCTCTGAAATGTGGTTAGAGATTCTGATGGCATTACAATGGGTATTTAGAGCTTCTTTGCTTATAATATTAGAAGTTCTGAGGACGTTTCAACATGCACAGAAGGGCTTTAATAATAAAGTTATGGTTCAGGGATTCTGAGGTAGTAGAGCCCATGCTCCAAAGGTTCTAAGGTGGTGTTTCAGAACTTCTGAGGGTGTCTAGAGAAATTATTTAAGTGGGGAAAAAGGTTCTGAAAACTCTTTTAGAGTTGCTAAAGTACTACTAAAACATTCTAAATGTTATAAATTTAGCATTCATGAATGATCTTAGTCATCCTAATCATGTGATTATTAACATTATAAAATAATTAAGTCATATAATATATAATTTATGCACATAGATCTAGTATACCAAGTTCTCTTTTAATTTTACAAAATCTATCCTTTGGAAGTGGTTTCATAGAAATATCTGTAAACTAATTTTTAGTTGGATATATTCCAAGCAAATATTATGATATGGTCTCTAATGAAGTGATGTTTGACTTCTCTGTGTTTAGTTTTAAAAGGCAATACTGGATTCTTTCTTAGATTTATGGCACCGATATTATCACATATAATAGGTGTATCAACATATTTTAAACTAAAGTCACTTAATTATTGTTTTATCCATAAAATATGTGCACACCAATTACCTGGTGCTATATATTCAGCTTCAGCAGTTGATAATGCAAGAGATATTTGTTTCTTGGAGAACTAAGATATGATTGCCTCCAAGTAACTGATAAGTTCCTGAGGTACTCTTCCTATCTACCATATATCCTACAAAATTGGCATTAACGCACCTAACCAATTCAAAGCTTGAACATTTTGGATACCATAAACCAAGATTTGGCAGGTCTAAAAGGTATTCAAAGATTCCTTTAACAACAACTAGATGTGATTCTTTAGGATTTGACAAGAATTGTGTACACATGCAGACACTAAACATAATATCTAGCCTATTAGCTGTTAAATATAAAAGAAATCCTATCAAGCTTCTATAGAGTTTTTGATAGATAGATTTACCTTTTTCACCCTTATCTATTTTAGTAGAGGTGCTCATTTGTGTGCCTAGTGGCTTTCCTTCTTTTAAATCTGATTTCTTAAGTAGCTCTTTAGGATATTTTGGTTGTGGATGAAACTTCCTTCCTTCATCTACTTGAAGTCCCAAAAAGAAGTTCATCTCACCTATTAAACTCATCTCAAATTCTCTCTGTATGATTCTAGAGAAATCTTGACATAATTTATCATTAGTAGTACCAAATATAATATCATCTACATAGATTTGAACAATCAATATATCCTTTTTTTCATGCTTAAAAGAGTGTGGTATCTCTTTACCTCTAGTAAATCCTTTTTCTATTAAAAATTTGCTTAGTCTTTCATACCATGCTCTAGGAGCTTAATTTAATCCATAGAGAGCTTTCTTGAGTTTGAAAACATGGTTTAGATCATGAGGATCTTCAAACCTATGAGGTTGTTCTACATAAACCTCTTCATTAATAAACCATTTAAGAATGCACTTTTGATGCCCATTTGATAAAGTTTGAAATTAATGAAAGATGAAAAAGCTAGCAATATTCTAATAGCTTCAATTCTGGCAACAAGGGTATATGACTCTTCAAAATCTATTCCTTCCTCTTGGTAGTACCCTTTTGCTTCTAATCTTGCTTTATTTCTTACTGCTATGTCAGATTCATCTAATTTATTTCTAAAGACCTACTTAATTCTTTTAGCAGATTAATGATTAGGTCTTGGAACTAGTATCCACACATCATTACATTTGAATTGGTCAAATTCTTCTTGCATAGGTATAATCCATAATCCAGTTTTCATCTTCTAAAGCTTGATCTATGCAAGTTGGCTCTAATTGAGAAATGAAAGCAACATTATTACATATTTGATGATATGAAGATCTAGTTCTCACTCTATTATAAATATCATCAATTATTTGGTTTTTAGGATGATCATGCATGAACCTCTAATCTTTAGGAAAGGAATTCTTATATTCATTATTTACCTCATCCTTGGCTGGTCCATCATCTATTTCTTCTTTATCCATTTGTGTATCTAGTTGTGAAGAATCTTTTTCTTTATCTTGTATCTTTATCGTCTCCACAAATGTTCTAAATTCCCCTATCTCATCTTCAAAATCACTTATTCTCCTAGAGGGGTAAGGACTTTCATTAAATTTTACATAAATAGATTCCTTTATAGTTTTATTCTTCAAATTATAGACTCTAAATGCCTTGTTAATAATAGAATAACCAAGAAAAACACTTTCCTCGTATTTACTATCAAATTTACCATGATTGTCCTTTCCATTATTAAAAATGAAACATTTAGAACCAAAGGTGTGGAAATGAGATATATTTGGCTTTCTACCATAGTATAATTCAAGTGGAGTTTTGTTGAGTATAGATCTAGAAAAAATTCTTATGATGTAGCATGTAGTATTTAATGCTTCAACCCAAAAACATTAAGGTAAGTTATATTTATTCAACATTGTCATTGCTATCTCTTGCAAAAATCTATTTTTTCTCTTAGCTACTCCATTTTTCTAAGGTGTTCGTGGTGCAAAGAATGTATGAAAAATTCCATTACTTTCATAAAAAATAGTGAATTTTTTATTTTAAATTCTTCACCATGATCACTTCGGATGGCTACTATATGAGAATTTTGTTCATTTTGCATACACTTGGTAAATGTTTCAAAGAATAAAAAAAGTCCTATCTTTGGAAGCGAGAAACATTATACAGGTGAATCTAGAATAGTCATTTACAATGACATATGCATAATGTTTTCCTCCAAGACTTATAATTATTCTTGGTCTGATAAGATTCTTGTGTAGCAATTGAATTGGTTTAGCTGTATATACTTCTTTGTTAGATTTGAATGATTCTTTAACTTGCTTTCCTATTAAGAAAGCAACACACAACTCATTTTGGTCAAATTTTAATTTAGGTAGGCCAACAACAAGATCTTTGTCGTATAGTTTTTTAATCATGAACTTGTTGACATGTCCTAGTCTTCTATGCCATAACAAGGATTCTTTAGTATTCAAAATAATACATTTGACTTGGATATCACATAAATCTACTAGATACACATTTCCACATCTTTTTTCAAGTACTACAACTAAATTTGAACTATTGATCACAGAACATATATGTGATTCAAACACAACCTTGTAACTATTATCACAAAATTGACTTACACTTAGAAGATTGTGTTTTAATCCTTCTACAAGCAAGATATTTGAAATAATAATATAAGAAGGTTGGTTGATCTTACCAATCCTAACCATTCTACCTTTTTCATTATCTCCCAAGGTGGTTCCTCCATTTTTAGCTTTTAACTCTATGAATAGCTCCCTCTCCCTTATCATGTGTCTTAAGTAACCACGATTTACTACTCCTTGTGGCTCTCAAGCACACCTACAATAAAATGATCAATCTATAATTTTTAGTACCCATTTAAGAATAGGTCTAGATGGGTTAGGAGCAAAATATTTTGGTACCCATTATTTTTTAGATACCATTGGTCTATTATCTAGAGATATGGTAGCATTTGTAATTTTAGCAATAGGTTTTAGTACCTAAGTCAAGTTCTATTTGGGTTCTAGCTTACTTTCATGAATGCTAATTTTCTTTCTTTGGTATCCTCCACTTTTCTTCTTTGCTTTCAGTTTAAATAAAGTACAAGTCAAAGTTTTTCTAAGAGCTTGATTTTCTACTTTGATCTGCTCAAGTTTTAGTTTTTTCTTATCTTAATTTGGAGCATTCATAAATATTCTTTCAAGCTCTCTTGTTGTCTCCTTATGTTTGGCTTTTAAAGTTTTGAAATTTGAAAATAACTCATCTAATAATTCTTCAAGATCAGGAGTTTTAGGTTTTGAATTTACTTCATCTTCATAGATGGCCATGAAGCTTATTTCTGTAGGATGTTCATCTTGATTTCTTTTTTGGAAGTTGAGCAAATTGAAATGTGCTTCATTTTCTTCTGTTTCACTCAAGCTTTCTTTCATCATATTCTCCAAGATTTCCCATGCAGGTATAGCTTTCTTCTTCTTTTCAAATTTTCTATTGTTAGAGATATTATTTTTGCTAAAGTAAGAATTATACATTTTCTTCTTGTCTCCTTGCTTTTTATCTGGTTTTGGGCATTCAAACTTCATGTGACCAGGCTTGCTACAATTATAATAGATTGTAACCTCCTTTTTCATATCTTTGCTCTTGTTGTTGCTTTTGAAACTGTTTCTAAATCTTTTCTTGTAATTCATATTTTTGAATCTTCTGGTTATCATTGTCATATCCTCATCATCTTCACTAGTTGAAGCTTCATCTAAAGATTCTTGATTCTCTGAATCAACTTGTAAAGCAATGGTCTTCTTGCCTGTGAATTCATCTTGCACCTTTTACTTCATTAAGACTTCATGGGTCATGAGTGATCCTATGAATTCTTCCATAGTCATTTTATCCAGATCTTTTACTTCTTGGATAGCAATTACTTTAGGCATTGTATATTTAGGTAGATATTTTAAGGCCTTCTTTACAAACTTGGGTTCTTCATATTTCGCTCCTAATTTCTTTAGTCCATTAGTGATTTTCTAAAATCTTCTAAATATTTTTAAATGGTTTTTGACTCCTTCATGGAGAAGGCTTCATATTCCTGCAGTAGAAGATTTATTCTAGTTTTTTTCACTTGATTTGTACCTTCATGTGCTACCTAAAGTTTGTCCCAGATTTCCTTGCTTGAATCATAAATGAAAATCTTTTCAAATTCAAAATAAGACAATGCACAGTAGAAATAATTCTTTGTCTTGGCATCATGTTCTACTGCTTGAATATCTTTTAGGATAAATTTATTTTCAATACTTGTAACATTCTTTCCATTCTTTACTATAAGTCACAACTAGTAATCTATGGCCATCAGGAAATTTTGCATCCTCATCTTCCAATACCCATAATTAGTTCAATCAAAAAGTGGAGGTTTGAAAGTGGAATGTCCCTCAACACATGTGTTGTATAACATACTGGCCATTTGGATCTCTTCTCAAGTTAATATACTAGTTCTTTAAAATTAACTAGTGAAGTCTGCTCTAATACAACTTGTTAGTCCCTTGCTAAATGGTAGCTCAAGAGGGGTGATGAATTGAGAATTCAAAAATTTTGGATAATAACTTGAGAAGTGTGCTTAAAATAAGAGGAATTAAATTTTACAACACAAGTGCATTAGATTTTATAGTGGTTCAGCCCTTCCTAGGTTCCTACTCCACTTCTTTGAGTTAGTCTCCTCTACTGATCTAAGGTTCTACTGACACTTTGATTAACCTGATTAAATACATATTGGTTTTTTGAGCTCCCCATATAACTTGCTAGTTTTTAGAGTTCACCAATTGACTCATTGGTTTTCAGAGTTCACCAACTAACTCATACACTTTCAACAAGTCCTACTTGCTTTTGTCAATATGTAAATAGTAAGCACCCTACTTGCTTTAATAGATACTAAAAAGAAATGTATAGGTTAGTGCCTCTTACTTAGGCTGATTTGTATAGAAATTTTAAACTTAAATAAATGAACAAAGTAATAAGAACGTATGTATTAAAATCATTGAAAGTGAAGCAAATCTAACTTTGAATACTTTGACAAGGCTAAAGTGGTTAAGTTAAAGAAGATGTTCAATGCTCTTGTAAATGCTTGAGTCAAAAATTTCTCTTTTTCTCTATCTTTCTATTGTTTTGTGTCTTACTTTAATCACCCTTTTATAAGCTGTGAAGGAGATTATAGTTGTTGCAACTTTTTGTAATTTTTTTAAGCTTTTGGCAGATTTGGTACGACCTTTTTACATGCTTTGGCTTCAGAACTTCTAAGATAAGTCTTTAGAAATTATGATGTTGTCTTGTTATTAGTTACTATTAGATCCACCCTTTATTAGAGTTTCTAAAGCACCTCTTCAGAATTTCAGACTTAAGTTTAGGTTTCAAACATGGTCAACGGTCGCATTTTGGCTTCTAAAGACCTTCTGAAGGTTGAATTCAACCTTTGATACTCTTCTTGATTCTTAGCTTTTTGAAATTACCTCTGATAGCCTTCTATATTACTTCTAAAAATCTTTTGATAATATTTTGAGTTTAAAAACTTCTTCCTTTTTATTTAGTATCACTACTATCAATCTTTTGAGACATCTCTGAGACTTAGAAACATTTCTGAAGTTCTTCTAACAAACTTATGATTGCAAAATGGACATTTTGTATTGCTTCTGATAAGATTTTGAGTGTAGATATTTCTTCATAACTTATTTTTTACCATAATTATTTGACTTCTGAAGCATTTCTAAGCCTTGGAATATTTTTGAAGTTCTTCTTACGAACTTATGAGTACAGAAGTTTTCTCTAAAGTAGAGCATTTTACTTGTAATGTGTGTCTAGAGACTAAGGAATGCGTCTAAACTATCCCTCAATTGCGAGACTGCTTTGGAGTTAATTCTGAAGATTTTGCTTTATCTTTAAAAAAG
Source organism: Pouteria campechiana (assembly GCA_036873735.1). Taxonomy (NCBI): domain Eukaryota; kingdom Viridiplantae; phylum Streptophyta; class Magnoliopsida; order Ericales; family Sapotaceae; genus Pouteria; species Pouteria campechiana. The sequence continues at coordinate 4,862 of JAYJMB010058665.1, read as the reverse complement.
GTTCTAACTTATTTCTTAAGAGGTTCTTAAGGAGTTCTAAATACTTCTGAACTTCTAAGCTTCATGCTCTATCTCTGAAGGGATTCTGATTTATCTCTGAAGTACTTCTGAATATTTTTGAATTGTTTCTGAGTATTTTTACTTGAGCATTCTTTTTAAATTATGTTCTTTTGAAGGCTTAATGAGATAAGCTTATAATTAAACATTGTTTATTCTTATAATTAGTCTTATTAATATGTTTTGATTGATAAATGTTACATCACTTGGAAAGTAACTTGTTAGTAACTTAATTCTTCACTCATTTATTTATTCATCATCAAAACTTAGTTATTTAATTTCATTCATCATCAAAATTAAGCTTAGTAGAGGGGTTGACTTAACAAATGGATGGGTGAAGGAGTTTTGTGAAGTGGTTGGCCAGAAAATGATTAGAGTGAGTAAGATGGTGAAGTTGGGTTTGAGGTTGGGTTTTAACAGCTTCAATTTGAGCACTCAATGCATTTAGTTTGTGAAGCAATGATTCCGAAATTGAGTCTATTTTTAGGTTGAGATTTGAGGTTTGGGTTTCAAGGTTGGTTAACCTTGTATGAATGGGTAGTAGGTGAGCTGAAAGAATGGTGTCAATGTGTTAAGTCTAACCCCTTTACTAAGCTTGATTTTGATGATGAATGAGATTAAACAACTTAGTTTTGATGATGAACAAACAAATGAGTGAAGAATTAAGGTACTAACAAATTACTTTCCAAGTGTTGTGTTATTAAATATCAAGACAAATTAAGGAAGGTAATTGCAAGAAATAAAGATGTTAATTGTAATAATAATTATAGTAACCCTTCAAAGAAATATATACAAAGGAATGTTCAAATAAAAGGATGTTCAAAAGTTATTACAAAGTAATTTAGAACTTGCTTAAAGGCTTGGCATGGAAGATTAGAAGTTAAGAAGAAATCAGATTTTAATCAGAAGTTACGCAAAAGCATTTCAGAACTAACTCAAAATCAAAATGAGCAATATTGATCATCAGAAGAAAAATAGAAGAAGCACAAAATCAAGTTAGAAATCAAACAGAAAAGGTATATGTATTCAGAAGATCCTCAAAAAAAAAAAAACAATAGAAGAACTTTTGGTTATATAGAACAAAGCTGGAAGAAACTTCGGCCACACAGAAGCAACCTAGAAATGTAATATGCTATGCAAAAGCAACCCAGAAGGCAAGTCAATTGTTCAGAATCATGCCAGAAGAAATGCAATGCTACACAAAAATAATATTGAACGTGGACATGGTGCATAGAAGCAATGCAAAAGAAATGTCATGCCACTTAGAAGGAATGCAGAAGCATTGTCACACAGAAATCTTGTAGAAATGGTAACACACTTCACATAATCAGTTCAAAAACATTACCAGAAGTATATTCAAGAAAGTATGATTCAATGAAGACATAAAGAAGTATAGCCTAAACTTCATAGACAAATCAAAAGATACTTAGAAGTTCTTCAAAAGACTTAATTGTGACTATTGAAAGTAAAGATAGTGGACAAAAATTCTAAAGAGGATACTACCAAAAACATACTTGCCATAGAACTTCTGAAGAACCACTTCAAAAATTTTGTTAAGGTATGAATCGAAGCACAGAAGTTCTGAAGATGCTACTCAAAATTTCTTAACCCCAACAATACACAAAAATCATTACCAAACCTACATAATTAATTTAAAAATTATGCCGAAGGTTATAATGGCTAAAATTTTCAAATCCTATATATAGAGGATTAAGATGACACCTAAGATATTAGAGAAATTATATTGAAAACTAATTTGAGCATTCATGTTCTCACTGCATCAATTGTTGCAATATTGATAAAGTATTCAAAGGCTTCAAAATCAGATTTGCATCAACTTCAAAAGGAGTTTGAATTCATTGCTTGCTTCATTCTTTCAATTAAGTTTTAATTTTCCTACATGTTTTCCTAATTAAGGGGCATTATTTTTTTTTACATTCCATCTGAAAAATAAAGAGTTAGTTGGTAAGCTTTGTAAAACCAACAGTTTATAAAATTTTCTGGTTAGCTTTGAAAAACCAGTAACTTAGTTGGTAAGCTTAGAAACCAACGTGTATAGGTTAGTTGGTAAGCTTTAAAACCAATGTGTAAAAGTTTCTACTGAACTTGGAAAACCAATAAGTTGTTGGTGAACTTACAAAACCAACAAGTGTTATAGTGGAACCTGAGTTCAATAAATGAGACTAACTTAGAAGAGTGGAGTAAGAACTCAGGAAGGGCAAACCACTACAAAAATTCTGTGTGCATGTGCTACAAACTATTCTTTATTTTATTTTAAGCACATCTCTCAAGTTATTAGATAAAATTTTTAAAAGCTCAATTCAACACCCCCTCCCCACCCCTCTTAAGCTACCATCCAGTTAGGGACCAACACAATGTTCTATGGATTTGAGTAGGTGGGTTGATGAGGTTGGGTTATAGATGAAAGTTGTTAAGCTTGGGTTGGTTTGGATGGTACTGCTACTATACTTTCTTCTTTATCTTCTTGCTCTGTCTTCTCCATTTCTTCTTGTGGCTTATTTTCTTATGTTTGCAGCCTTTTTTAAGGTTTCTTACCTTTCTCTTCTTTCTTCTTCAACTATAGTTTTCTTCATTTGGTCTTTCTTGGCTTCTGAAATATCTAGCTTTGTGGAGTTGGTTTGAAGCCTATTCTCTTCAATGTATCTTTTTTTTTTGTTTCTCTTTCCATGAATTCTTCTCTATCTTCTTTGGAAAGATCCACATTAGCAATCCTAAGAAATTTCCTCATGATTATACCATGAGGAAGATAATACTTGGTAGATGTCATAACCAAGTACAACTGATCAGCCATGATCTGAGCAATATTTATCCTCTTCTTGTGCTTCATAGCCCACAAAATTTTATCTTCCTTTTAAAAAATGATTTGTTCCTCCTAATTTTGAATATACGTTGTTGAAGATCAACATATGAGCAAGCTTAACATTTAGATTTAGATGACTGACATGCAAGTAATTCATCTTCTCTTTGATTTTTAACTCAGTTAGATCTGAAAACAACTTAGCTCTCTCTAATGGCCATTCAATCACTTGCGTTTCTATTTCAAGAATGCTGAATGCATCTCTTATGCTTTTTGGATATAAGTCTTTTCCTAACTTTCCAATCCATGATTTTTGAGTATTGTAATTAAAATTGGTAACTAGGGCATGAACCATTCTATTGTAACATTTATCCTTGTAGCTCATAAGTCTTTCCTAGCCTTGGAACTTAATCCAATTGGTCACTTTTAGGTTCAACCCATTTTCCACAAATGCCTCCAAATCAAAAGTTCTACCTTTCACAACTTTTCTATTTTCAAATCTTTCAATGTATCTATTGTAATTAGATTTCTTATTGTTGAGGATTAAATTCAAGATGTAATCTTTGGTTCTCCTTTTCTTCCTTGGAGTTTCTTCTATTGAGCTCTCTCTTCTTTTTATCTCATAATTTGTAGATGAGGTTTTTGTCAATTTGCTCACCCTTTTCATCCTAGCCATTTGTAGCAAATGGATTTTTCTTTAGAGGATCTATGTATTAAGGTTTTGATGGAGAGGGATTTTATAGAAGATGAAATGAAATGTGGAAGCTTCAAATGAGGCAGGAATTTGAATCGTCGATTCTGAGGGGTTCAGAGATTGGAATGAGAGATTTAGTATTTTTGAAGCTAGGATTTTTATAGGATTAAAGTCTCTGATATATGGTTTCAGAGATTATGATGGTGGTAAACTAATATGATGGGTTCTTAGAACTTTTGTACTTGTAACCTCGGAAATCATGAAGATGTTTTAGCATTCACTAAAGGGCTTCAGAAATGAAGTCATGTTTCAGAGATTCTAAGTTAGTTAAGACCATGCTTTAGAGATTCTAAAGTGGTGTTTCAAAATTTTTGAGAGCGCTTAGAGAAATTATTTAAGTGTGGAAAAAAGGTTCTGAAACTTTTTAGATTTTCTGACGTACTTTTAAAACATTCTAAATGTTAGAAATTTAGCATTCATCAATGATCTTAGGCATCATAATCATGTGATCATTAACATTATAAAATAATTAAGTCATGTAATATGGAATTTATGCACATGGATCTAGTATATCAAGTTCTCTTCTAATTTTACAAAAATTTATCCTCTAGAAGTGGTTTTGTAAAAATATCTACTAACTAATTTTCAGTTGGTACATATTATTATAAGCAAATATTATAATTTTGTACATGATCTCTAATGAAGTGATATCTAACTTCTTTTAGTTCTAGAATGCAATACTAGATTCTTTATTAGATTTATGACACTTATATTATCACATCTAATAGGTATATTAATGAATTTTAAACCAAAGTCACTCAATTATTTTTTATCCATAAAATTTATGCACAGCAATTACCAGTTGCTAATATTTAGCCTTAACAGTTAATAATACAATAGATGTTTGTTTCTTAGAGAACCATGATATGATCATGCTTCCAAGAAACTGACAAGTTCCTTAGGTACCCTTTCTATCTACTTTATATCATTCAAAATCTGCATCAGATAACCAAACTAATTCAAAGTCTGAACCTTTTGGATACTATAAACCAAGATTTGGTGTATCTAAAAGGTATTTAAAGATTCTCTTAATAGCAAATAGATGTGATTCTTTAGGATCTAACTGAAATTATGCACACATGATGTAACAACCCGGGGCTCCAGTGTGATATTGTCCGCTTTGGGTACACGCCCGCACGGTTTTAAAACGCGTCATACCTTCACAACCGAGCCCCACAAATATAGCCCAGGACTCCCTCCCTCACCCAGGCGATGTGGGATGCCACTCACGCC
>JAYJMB010058654.1:0-26970 GCA_036873735.1 Pouteria campechiana | reverse complement strand
TATCAACCCGGCAAAAGTTACCAAAACTTTACAATAGCAAAAATTTGCATTTGTAAAATTTTTCAGGGCCTTACACTACCTCTGCCAAACACGGGCACCAGAGGTCTTCGCCATCACAGGCAACATCACATCTACCTTTGCTAGACATGGGTACTAGAGGTCTTTGCCATCATAGGCGACATCACATCTACCTCTACCAGACATGGGCATCAGAGGTCTTTGCCATCATAGGCTACAAGCAGGCCATTCGGGCCTTTATATCATCTCCGACCATGCAGGCCATGCCTCCAAGGCATATTTAGTTTGGCCATTTGGGCCATCCCGCCATCCAGGCATATCATATCCGGCCATTCGGACCCTCCCGTCATTTCGGCGTATCATATTTGGCCATTCACAAATATATAAATCACAACCCATGCATACAAATTGTATTAATCAATGCATCATTCAAACAACTCAAACTCAGAGCAACATGCCATGTTAATCGCACAATCAATGGTAGACATGCTAGTTCACTCAACTCCACATGCTCACAAGCTATTCCAAACAGTCACTTATAAATCATTCAACTCAATGCATAGAGATACTTTCCCAACATATCAATTATATTAATGTCATCCTGGCATTACAGCCATAACAATTCCTTCTTGGCATTTCAATCAATCACAATGATATATAAACATACACAATGTCATCCAAACATTGCAATTAATTACATCAATGCCATCTTGGCATTACAATCATAACAATGTCATCCTGACATTTCAATCACATCATTTAACACATATGAATGCTCAAATACGCATAGCAATTTATTTTAATCGAATGACATATACAAGCAATTATTAGCCACATTTAGTTAGAGTATGATTCCTTACTCAGAATATAAACATTAGACACACATGCCAGCAATATATGCGTACACCCCTATGGGTATCAATTTTCATTACATCCACGCCATCATGGCATCTATGCCACCCATGCATTCAAGTATTTTCAAACCTATCCATTTCTCATGGATATCACATGTCATAGCCATATCATTCATCACATAATAATCAATATACCACTGATTACTCAATTTATTCATTTCTGAAATGAATAACTAAACAACACATATTCATAAACCAAACCAATCACCTAGATACACGTCTGAGATCAATGCCACACACATCACATTATATCACAACACATTATATTCAATCAATTGATCATAATAATTTATGTAATCAAGGCACACATGCCAACCATGAAACTTCATAGTTTCATTCTTTCATTTTCTTATTTACCAATATTATGAATAAACAATTCAGAAAAATATGTATATGGGCACCGCTATGCTTCCCCGCGCTACTCTGCCCATTACAAACAAATGCTACTTTGTGCTATCATAGCATTTTCACTTTCTTTTTTGTGGTAACAATGACCACAATACTTTAGCATTAACAATTACATGCCCTACTTCCTTTCTCACGCCTTCCTATTACCATTAAGCTAACCTTTTCTGATGAATCCATAAACCAGTATTGGCATGTCATTCACTAGCATTTTCTCATAACCATTGCCATCATGAATCTAGACTTAGTGCTTTCATACAGGTGAGTAGGACTTACCACATAGATAAGTCACAAGAAAGGCTCTAATACCACCTGTAATGCCCCGCACCCCCACCTTATGCGTTTTGACCACGTCACATTGGGGCCGATGTGGAATGCTATCATTTCCCTTCTTCATAAGGAAAATCTTACCATACTCTCACAATTTTCCTAATTCTAGAGAAATATCCTGACTAAAATCTGGCAGAGATTGCCCTAAAATATATGCAGTTATACCTAATATACATGTATAAAATCAAATAAAATTTACATTTCTATAATCAAATGACATCAATTATACTTACACACTCACATCCATACTCGTAGCTCTGCCTAAGATTGGAACCAGATCATGATAGCAATACATTTCTTAGGATTAATATAATTCATCTATAATATCATGAAATTTACTATGACATACCATACATTTAGTTTACATCATTTGGAATAAAATACAATCATACAGTCTCATAATTAAATAATAATATACAAATTTCAATGGGATTCCAATCCCATTGCTTTACCATCAATTGTCTTCTAATCTTGCAAATCTATCCCAATCCTTAATTAGGAGTCTTCACTTGGCCTATCAGCTAAAAGTTTAACATAAGAAGGCATGAGTTCAGGCAACTCAATAAGTAGGCATAGATAAAATAAAATAATAATTAATTGTAACAACATATTCTCACTCGGAACATATCAAATACAACAATAATTCAAATTTAAATATCATAAACACAATACATTTCCATCTCATCCTGAGATGTACAATCCAACAGAACCATACCATGAGGCTTGCATCATCATTCTTTCCATGCACACCCTATGCCTTTTCGACATATACTATCATACAGTGACATTCCAACACTTTACATCACATCCGAGCCACTTTGGCTCAACATACCACAATACACGCCATACAGGTGTCCACATATCCAATTATGCCATACAAGCATAATATGACAGTTGTGCCTTCAATGCACATTACATCATTATACATATCTATACAATTATGGAATGATCCTCATTCAATTCTTACATACAGTCATATGATGCATCATGCCACTTACATAACTATGTTATATTACCTATCCCATCTTTATCACCCATTAACAATATCACAGTAGGGAATTATATTTCCCTATTCATTCATGCAATGAGAACACATTAATATAACATACTATCAAATCTTAACATGGGATATACTCATCCCATCTATTCTTTCCATCACACACTTAGGGTATTCTCTATCCCCATTTAGAAGACATACATACACAAGAATAACACAATAATATGGGATACTTTCTATCCCTAACACTCACATGTCTAATTCATGGACAATTCGACTATGGGATATTCCAAATCCCCAACATTCATGCATTTGTCATACCCAATAAATATTAATCTTAAACAAGCACGAGATATCCACAATCCCTCATACAAAACACACATGCCCGGAAAAAATATGGGATAACTACTATCCCCATCTATTTATTGAAATCAAACAAGGGGCCGCCTACTTACCTTAGGCCTTTAGCTCTAAATCAGTTTCCACCCACTGTCTTTTCATCCTTTTTAGATCATCCTATACAGGGCCACAATCCCATTTACTTAACCATTTGCAATCATATACTCAATACATCATATTAACATTTCTTTCATAGCCAATTTCATACTATGATCATCTTACATGTGATAAACGTCAGTTAAACTAGGGTTCTTTCACAATTATTACAAAAATCTCCCTTTTTGACATATTTATCTGGTATCTCACATGATTACCATGTAAGCAACATATAAACAACTCATTTAAACTTTTAACCTAATCAATTCATGACTTACATAGCCCATTCATACAAATACTCTTTAAACCCAACCTAGGGCATGGCTTAAAATTCGAATCCATTGATCCAAACCACTCCATATATGTTTTAAAACATACTAATCATGCCATTAATCATTTACCCCATGATTAATTCAAATAAAAATAAGGAAATCTCCAATTTTTACTATTCATAAATGCCCTAACTTGGCAATTTTCATAATTTCTCATGCCAAATCATCATAATCACTGTATTAAATCATTCCCCCAAAAATTTATAACCACATGCATCAATTTAAACCCCAAAATCCACTTTTTTCCAAAACCCTAAAATATAAAATTTGAGATTCAGTTGAGAAATTGAAAGCCTTCCTTCCCAAACGAATGACCAAGCTCTTAACTCTATGTGGGTCCATCCATTTGGGGAAAATCTGACGTTTCTTCCATTTTCTACTATTTTTCATGGTTCAAATTGGTGAAAATTAGATTTAACTAAAAGATCATAATTTTTTCTAGCTAGGCATGATAATTTCCTAGCTAAAATGGCTAAAAATCAAGTTAAATGGGGCTAGGGCAAAATGGGAGAAAGAACGGGATGGAAAACTCAGAAAACAAAACTGCTAGGGAAAAAAAATTGGGTTGAGCTTTTATAGCCGTCGACCGGCACTGCCGGCATCCATTTTGGTGCTGCCGGTGCCATCCTGCTGCTTCCCCTTAATGCCACCACCTTGTGCGGTGGCGCCGGTGCCCTTCCTGGCCTCACCAATGCTGGCTTGCTGCCTTGGTCTTATTTCTCTCTTTTTATTATATTTTTTTCACCCTTCTTTTTCAATTCTTTTTCCATCATTTATTCCTCATATAAATTAATATAATTATATTTAAATTTGCCTTGATTAACCTATATACATACTACATAATCATACACATGATTTCATTTGGCTCAATTTCATAAAATTCTCATACACTTCATACATACTTGAATCATTTCATAAAAAAAAATCATATTTCTCCATTAATCAACACCTGATTACCAAAATTTAACACCTCAAGTGTTACGCTAGCTTCCAAAGATGAGAAATTTTCATTCTTTGAAATATTTACCAAATAAGTATAGAATGAAATAGATTCTCATATAGTAGCCATAAGAAGTGATTATGGTGGAGAATTTGAAAACCAGAAATTCATTGCTTTTTGTGAAAGCAATGGAATTTTGCATGCATTCTCTACACCAAGAGCACCTCAGCAAAATGGAGTACCCAAAAGGAAAAACAGATCTTTGCAACAGATGGTAAGGACAATGTTGAGTGCATGTGACTTACCTCAATATTTTTGGGTTGAAGTAATGAATACTTCATACTACATTATTAATAGAATTTTTGCTAGATCAATACTCAATAAAATTCCTATGAATTAAATTATGGCAGAAAACCAAACATCTCTGAGTTTCACACTTTTGGTTGAAAATGTTTTATTCTTAACAATGGAAAGGAAAACCATGGCAAATTTGATAGCAAATTTGATAAAGACATTTTCCTTGGTTATTCCATTGTTAGCAAGGAATTTAGAGTTTACAATCTAAAAAAAAACTATAGAGGAATCCATTCATATAAAGTTTAGTGAAAGTACTAACCCCTGTAGAGAGATAAGCAATTTTGATGATGAGATAGGAGAACTCACAACATCTGTGTAGAAAATAAAAATACAAGATGAAGAAAAAGATTCTTCATAATCAAAAACACAAAAAGATGAAGAAGAATCAGATGATGGACCATCCATTAATGAGGTAAATAATGAAGGTAACAACTTCCTTCCAAAAGATTAGAGATTTATGCATAATCATCCTGAAAACCAAGTAATTTGTGATATTTATGATAAAGTGAGAACAAGATCTTCATGTCATCAAATATTTGTAATTTTGTTTTTATTTTTCAACTAGAACTAACTTGCATGGACCAAGCTTTAAAAGATGAAAATTGGATTATAGCTATGCAAGAAGAATCAGATTAATTCAAACATAATAATTTGTGAACACCTGTTCCAAGGCCCAACCATCAATCCGTTGTAGGAACCAAATGAGTATTTAGGAACAAATTAGATGAATCTAGTATAGAGATAAGAAATAAAGCAAGATTATTGGCAAAAAGATATTATCAAGAGGAAAGAATAGACTTTGAAGAATCATATGCTCCTGTTGCTAGAATTGAAGCTACTAGAATGTTACTAGCATTTGCATCTTTCATGTTTTTCAAACTCTCTCAAATGAATGTTAAAAGTGCATTTCTAAATGGTTTCATAATGAAGAAGTTTATGTAGAATAACCTCCTGGGTTTGAAGATCCTTATAATTCAAACCATGTTTTCAAACTTAAGAAAGCTCTCTATGGATTAAAATAAGCTCCTAGAGCATGGTATGAGAGATTAAGTAAATTCTTAATAGAAAAAGGATTTACAGGAGGTAAAGTTGAGACCACACTCTTTATTAAGCATGATAAAAGCAATATGCTAATTGCTCAAATTTATGTGGATGATATTATATTTGGTGCAACTAATGACAAATTATGTCAAGACTTTCTAAAGTAATGCAAGGAGAATTTGAGATGAGTTTAATGGGTGAGATAAACTTCTTTCTGGGACTTCAAGTAAAATAGACGAAGGAAGGAATCTTTATCCATCAAGCAAAACACACTAAAGATTACTCAAGAAATTTGATTTAGAAGAAGGAAAGCCATTAGCCACACCAATGATTACATCCATTAGAATATTTAGATACCTTTTAGATACTCCAAATCTTGTAATATGGTATCTAAAAGGTTCAAACTTTGAATTAATTGGGTACTCTAACTCTGATTTTGTAGGATACAAAGTAGACAGAAAAAGTACTTCTAAAACATGTCAGTTTCTTGAAAGCATGATTATATCATGGTCTCTAAGAAACAAACATCTATAGCTTTATCAATTGCTGAAGCTAAATATGTAGCTGTAAGTAGTTGTTGTGCATAGATTTTGTGGAAGAAATAGATTATGGGATAAACTATGTTGATATTCCTATTAGATGTGACAATACTAGTGCAATATATCTGAAAAAGAATCTAATACTATATGCAAAAACTAAATACATAGAGGTTAGACATCACTTCATTTGAGACCATGTACAAAACCATGATATTTGATTAGAATATGTACCAACTAAAAATCAGTTAGCAGACATTTTTACAAAACCTCTTCCAGAAGATAGATTCTATAAAAATAGAAGATAACTTAGTTTACTAGATCCATGTGCATAAAATACATGTTTAATACTAATGTTTAAATTCCTAAAAACATTCATAAAGTATGTTAGGAATTCTGAAATAACATTTAGAATATGTCAAAAGTAACTTAGAATCTCTTAACTTCACCTAGAATGACTCAGAAGTGACTTAGAAAATCTGTCAAAACACTCAGAGTTCATCAGAAATTACACAGAAGTTCTGTTAAAATCTTAGAAGTAGTTTTACTCATCATAGAAGTTCTGTGATACTTCCTCAAAACTTTTGAGTCACGGGCTTGTTTGCCCCAAAACTTCTGTCCGTCAAAACCGCTTCTACATATTTTTCTTAGAATTTTTGAGGTCATTAACACAGAAGTTCTATTGAACTTCTTTTCCACACAGAACTTCCGCACTTCAAAATCACTTCTGTGTAAACACCTTAGAACTTCTGAGGTCATTAACTCAAAAGCTCTACTTAAATTCTATGTTGCACAAAACTTCTAATACACTACATTAGAAGTTCTATCCCATTCAAAAACCCTAAACTCAAAACCTCTATATTCTTATTCTGAAACTTTGAGGTCTTTCTTTAAAGAGGCGATTCAAAATCTCTCCATCATCTACATTTTCTCTCCAAAAACTGCTCCCATTTTGATTCTCCCAAAGATTTTCCATCCCTAGAATCTCTGAAAACTCCCTTATTCAAAACACTAAGCCAATATCTCCATCTATTACTACAAATGGTGAGGACGAAGAGGTTTAGTAAGCAAGCAGAGATGTCATCTTCAAATTCTGAAGAAAGAAGAAGAGAGATGATAGAAGACGAAAACCTAAGGAAAAGAAGAAGAACAAAAGATTACATTCTTAAGGTAATCTTCAAAAGTAATTCTTCTGCCCATAATTAGTTCATTCAATATTTTGAAAGAAGAAAGATTGTAAAAGGAAGAGTCTTTGACTTTGAGGCATTTGGAGAAAATGGCCTAAATCTAGAGGTGATAAACTGGATTAAGTTCCGAGGGTGGGAAAGTTTTATGAGTTATAAGGATAGATACTCTACCAGAACGATTCATGCCCTAGTTACCAACTTCAACTACAATACTAAGAAGTCATAGATTGGAAGGACTAAAATAGATCTATCTCCAGAGAATATAAGAAGTACATTCAATAATCCTAAGGTAGAATAACAAGAAATAGATTGGCTATCTAATGGAATAAGACTATTTTCAAATTTGGTTGGAGTACAAATTAGGGAGAATGTGACTTATGTACATGTCAGCCATCTAAATTTAGATCTCAAGCTAGCTCAGATATTGATTTTCAACAACATATATCCCAAGATAGGAGGTACTGATCAGATCTTTGAAAAGAAAGCCAAGATCCTGTGGGCAATGAAGCACAAGAAGAGGATAGATCTTGCTCAAATTATTGTAGTCAACTATACTTGGTGAAGATATCTACCAAGTATTATCTACCTTATGGGATGATTATGAGTAAATTCATGAGGACAACTAATATTGATCTCTTCAAAGAAGATGGAGAAGATTACATAGCAAGAGAAACAATCAATAAAGATACTTTGAAGAAAATTGGCTTCAAATTAACTCCACAAGGATGGATCTCCCAGAAGCCAAGAAAAGAAGAAGTGAAGAGAATAGAAACCAGAGAAGAAAGAAGAGACAGGCAAGACACTGATAAGAAGCAATAAAAGAAGAAGCCACTGAAAGAAATGAGATAGAGACAGAGATAGAGATAGAGGAGAGAGGAGAGAGTATAGTAGTAGAGCCCTCAAGACCTACTCAAACTCAACCTCAATCCTTCATTCCTCCACTTCAACAGCACACCTATTCAGTTCCAGTAGCTCCACAAAACCTTGATTCTATTCTTTCAACCCACCTATTACCTATCCTCACAAGAATAACCAATCTTGAAACACAAAACTCATCTCTCAACCAAAAGATGGATTCAATTTGGGAATCACTAGCTCACAAGCTAGATGTACTAAGTACTCAAATTAAAAATATTAAAACCCATCCTCAAACCCAACATTCACCATCCTATCCACTTTCTCCACAACATCATTATAAATCTCCTTCACCCATTCAGTTTCCTGCATATTCATCATCTTCCATCTCACATACACACACTCCAACTCCAAAAAGTATCCAACCTCAGGTTGAACAATCTGAAGTAATGATTCAAACCCCTCCCACACATAGCCTTCTTCAGTATTTCCTAAATTCATTCCCATTGAACCTTTACCCAATTATTGAAAGGAGTATCTTTCAAATCCAAATAGAACCATTGTTAAATATGGAAAGTATCCCACTAAAGTACCACTTCCTATCTTTCATTTTCTTCCACAATATACTAAGTGGACTTTTCTTGATCTTATTTGATTAAGAGAAATAATCCCCATGAAAATTGATGAAATTCCTCCAGAATGGAATACACCTTCAATTCATCCACAATGGAAAAAGCCTTCAACTCCTCCTCCAAAATCTCCTCTAAAACCAAAGGATGAAAAATATGCTATTCTTCTTCATATCTATCATCCAATTAGACTCACATACTCTGAATTCACTACTCAATGAAAAATAAATTCTATCATTGCCAGAATATTTCTATCCCATAATCTTGTCATTCACCCTTCTACACTTCCACTTCTATAAATCATGGATCAAAATATTCTTTCTAGAATTTTACTGATCCCTGATCCTCCTCTTACACCCATGGGTCATGAAATCAAAATTCCTCAATTAGCACTTTTTCAAGATGCATATACTGAGAAACTTCTTCAGATGCTTCCACAATCAAGGCACCCTAGAATAATTTTCCCCTCCCCCTTAGGAAAATTCAATAACATAACTGAGGAAGAATCTTTGTTCTATTCAAATCAAAATTGCAAGCTATTGCAGACAATCTTCCACTTCCTTATCCACATCTTGTTAATCCATCACTTCTTCACAAAATTTAGGTGAATTATCCCAAACCAGCCCCCTTACCAAAACCAAAAACCTCACTTCCTCCAAAGACAGCCAGAAAACCTAAAACTTCTCCCACTCTAAAACCAACTCCAAAACCAAAAACCTCCAGAAGATTACCTTCTATTCCAATAAAACAAACTGTCTAGACAAAACTTAAGAGAAAACCAATAATTCCACCTCCAAAAGACCACAAAAGGGCTCCTCTTTCTTGCATTACCATGACCCATCGAGAATACACTACAAGGATGAATGCTAACACAGAAGTCCTCTTAAAAGGGATTCCTGTACTCTTTCCTGAGTTCCTAGATCCAACCTTTCGGGAGCATATTGATTTCATACTTGTCATTGATAGTGGACCAACTACCTACACTCATGAACCCCCAAGTGCAATTCTAAGAGATTCAACTTTCATTCCTTCTCTTCTTCCATTTAGAAATAAGAAAGCTGTTTTTAAACCCAAATCATCTATCACACAACCCTCATCCTCTACAATAATCAAAACCCTTTCAACAACTACTCTTTCTTTTGATAACCCCAATTTCTTCCCTCTCACCTACAATAGAAAATAAAAAAACTGACTATTATATTTAAAACTCACATCTTCTTTTTCTGACTATGGTCATTTCTTTTGTGATGTTACTTCATTATCATTTGCTTATTCTGTTGTATCTTAAACTGCAATGATGTATCTTTCTATTCTAATGTATTTCAATCACTTTTGGTGTGTAATATCATTCTAATGTACACAATTATGTCATTTTAATGTAATCTTTTACTTATTCCCTTTTACTGCATTCTTTTTGCTATGATAAATAGGGGGAGAAAAATAAGAGAATGTTAAACAAAAATAAGAGAATGTTTGAGAAAAATAAGAATAAGAGAAGAGTGAAATAATTTTTTTAGTACATTCAGGGTACACATACTCAGGGGGAGCTTACCCATGCATGGGGAGCCCCACTAAGAAGCAGATTATATACATTGCATATTCTGAAATTTTATGAAAGGTTCATCACTTGAATGTTTTGTCATCATCAAAATGGAAATAATGTTACGTCTAACTCCTTTACTAAGCTTGATTTTGATGATGAATGAGATTAAACAACTTAATTTTAATGATGAACAAACAAATGAGTGAAGAATAAGGTACAAATTACTTTCTAAGTGTTGCAGTATTAAATATCAAAACAAATTAAGGAAAGTAAGCAAAGGTGTTAACTATAATATCATTATAGTAACCCTTCCAAGAAATATATACAAAAGAATGCTCAAATAAAAGAACATTCAAAAGTCATTATGAAGTAATTCATAACTTGCTTAAAGGCTTGCAAGGAAGATTAAGAAGTTAAGAAGAAATCAGATTTTAATTAGAAGTTACACAAAAGTATTTTAGAATGGCATCAGAAATAAAATGTGTAACTCAGAAGCACTTAGAAGTTACCAGATGTAACTCAAAACCAGGCCAGAAGCAATTCAAAACTGATTTAGAATCAGAATACTGCAATACCTAATATCGAAAGAAAAACATAAGTTGTCTCAGAAGTACAAAGGCTACTCAGAAGTAAAACAAAAATTATATTCATACATAGAAGATCTTTTATAGAATAAATAGAAGCAACCCCGAAGAGAAGTCAGTTATTTAGAATCATACCAGAAGGAATGCAATGCTACATAGAAGTAATATAGAATGTGGACATGGTGCACAAAAGCAATGCAGAAGCATTATTCAACCACACAGAAGCAACCCAGAATTATAAAAAGCTATGTAGAGTCAATCTAGAAGGCACTTAAGTTATTCAAAACCATGCTAGAAGAATTCTCAGATTGTCAGAAGTAATGCAAAAGCATCATTAGGAGCACATAAGCAATGTAGAGCATTATTGCACTACTCAGAACAAAAACAACATTACATAGAAGCAATGCAGAATCATGATATCCTATACAAGTGATGCAGAACCATGACACACAACATACAAGTAGTACAGAACATTGACACACTACACAAAATCTATTCAAAAACATCATCAGAAGCATGTTCAAGAAAGGATGAATCAATGAAGTTATACAGAAGTAAAGTCTAAATCTCATAGGCAAATTAGAGGTAACTCAGAAGATATTTAGAAGCCTCAATTATAACCATTGAAAGAAAAGATAGTGGATAGAAATTTTGAAGAGGATACTGCTAAAAAAATACTTACCACAGAACGTTTGAAGAACCACTTCAGAAATTTTGTTAAGATATGAATCGAAGCACAGAAGTTCTGAGGACACTATTCAGAATTTTTGAACCCCGACAATACATAAAAGTCATTGCCAAACCTACTTAACTAATTTAAAAATTATGCCAAAGGTTGCAGCGGTTAAAATTTTCAAATTCTATATATAGAGGATTAAGATGACACTTACAAAAATTAGAGATTACATTGAAAATCATCTTTGATTAAAAGAAGAGCATCCACACCATTCCATCATTCAACTCTAGCTACTACAACATTGCCAAATCATTCAGAATCTGCAAAGTTAGATTTATGCAACTTCAAAAGGAGTTTGAATCTGAACTCATTGCTTACTTTGTTCTTTCAATTATGCTTTAACTTTCGTGCATATTAGCCTAAGTAAGAGGCATTATTTTTATATATTCCATTAGAAAAACCAAGAGTTAGTTAGTAAGCCTTATTAAATGAATCGTTTGTAAAAGTTTCTAGTTAGCTTTGAAAAACCAGTAATTTAGTTGGTAAGCTTAGAAACCAACGTCTATAAGTTAGTTGGTAAGCTTGAAAACTAACATGTAAAAGTTTCTGGTGAACTTGGAAAACCAGTAAGTTGTTGGTGAACTTGCAAAATTTAATAAGTGTTATAGTTGAACTTGAGTTCATTAAAGGAGACCGACTTAGAGAAGTGCAGTAGGAACTCAAGAAGGGTCAAACCACTATAAAAATTCTATGTATATGTGTTGCAAGTTGTTCATTATTATATTTTAAGCATATCTCTCAAGTTATTGGCCAAAATGTTTGAAAGCTCAATTCACCCCCCTCCCTCTTGAGCTACCATCCAGTTAGGGACCAACAGTAATGACTTGATTGATAATAGTTACAAAGGGTAATTCAATGGCTTAAAAAAAATTAATTAGAGTTGTCTTTGTAAATGAATGAAATTAAAGATTGATGTCTATGTGACTTATTGATTATATGAACATTAGGGATAGTAAGTATCCCTTGGAATTGAAATAGTTGTTATTTGTTCATGGTATAGTTATGTGATGGTTTGGGATAGAGATTATCCCATACTCAGATAAATAAAGCTTCATTCAAATGTTTGATTTGATGGGAATAGAGAGTATCCCCTAATTTTGTTTAGGAATGACTATTGTATATTATACAATGGTGGATACTGTTATATACTTGCAGTGTGAGAATTTGTTGAATGGAATGGAAAGTCTTATTTAATACATTTTAATGCCGGGCATGATTCTACATATTCTGGATGTGAACATATTATGTCCTTGACTATTGATTATTATTTTCTAGTACTTGCCTACTTGCTGAGTTTGCCCAGAACTCACGCCTTTTTATCTAAGTTTTTAGCTAGCAGTTCAGGTAAAGAATTCCAATTGTGGGTTGGAGGACTATAAGCAAGAATTTAAGATACACTTCTTGTGGTATAATGGATTGGAATTGTAGTTCCATAATGTATTTGCATTTGTATAATTGTAATAATAGATAGATTTTAATTGATATATAATGAGATGCATTGGCATGTCATAATGATAAATAATTATACTATTGTGTATGAATTACATGATTCCAATTAGATTTATTGCCATCACGATGCAACTTCAATCATGGGCAGTTGTGGGGGCATGTTGTATGAATGTGGGCTTATGTTTTAGAATTTATATTATTGCTTTATTTCATTTGATAAATATTTTTACAGGTTCAGATCTTATTTTTTAGGGTAGACACTGCAGATTTTTGGTAGAATATCCCCTTTAGAAAGGGGAAATTTTAGGAAAATGGGAAAATACCCTTGAGAATAGAGGAATGGTAGCATTCCTCATAGGCCCTGATAGAGAACAGTATATAGGATGGTGAAAATGCATAGGGTAGGGTGCAGGGCATTACACTCCAAAGTACTCTATTGACTCCAAAGTGCTTGTATTCTATCTCCAAAGTGCTCTATTGACTTCGAAGAGCTTGTCTTCTATCTCTGAAGGGCTCTGTTGACTTCAAAGAGCTTGTCCTTTGATTCCAAAGTGTTGTTAATAATTCTAAAACTTAGTTTACTTCAACTAAGTATACTTCTGAATATGTTTTTGATTTATATACTTGGTTGTCTTGAGCATTTATTTGGTTTCTTCTTTTGAAAAATTATTTTATGCTTGAAATTGTCTGAAACAACTTATTAGAGCATTATGATGGTTATTCTCATAGATTAATTTGAAAATGTTTCTTCAAACAATTAAAAATAAATTGTTAGTACCTTAATGTTTCATTCATGTCTTTGTTCATTATCAAAACATTATTAATTAAAATTATTCATCATCAAAATTAAGCTAAATAATAGAGTATTTTCAACATTTTCTCCTTTTTGATGATGATAAAACATTGAGTGATATACCTTTCAAATTTATGCAATAGAATAATAAAACATTTAAGGCGACTAAATGCATGTTTGATATTCAATGTATTTTTATTGACTTCATGCAGCTCCCCCTAAATGAGTGCACTACATAACTAGTATTTTGAATTGGTGCACTACATAATTGGTATTTCTCTCCCCCTTTTTATCAGAATAAAAATGATAGATGGATATATATATATATATATATAATGGTAGACATACTGAAAAGAATACTCCATTGAAAAAGTTCCATGGAACAGATTTTTATAAAGGAAGTTGCCATGAAGTAAATTACAAAAGAATGTTACAAAGACATACGAAACAAAAAAATGTCACTCAAAAAAGACTGATATTACATGAAAGCACATACTACTAGAGAGAACATCATGAGAGAAAATTTTCATCAGGAAAATTTGACAAAAAATGAAAATATAGATGTAGAAGAATCACTTGGGTGGTTTGGATCTTTTGTAATGGGTTTTGAGAAAGAAAGTGTGGTCTTCAGATGGTGGAAGGATTTGAGTAGGCTGAGCAGTTTGGAAGGTAAGTGGTTTAAAAGAGGGCTTGGATTGTTTACAAACTGCACATTTAGTTCTTTATGGTGGAAGAAGTGGAATGAAAGATGGATCTTTGGGAAGTATAGTTGGGGGTTCATGGGTGATAGCTTAAAGTCCACAGGTAGAGATATAAATGAAATCAATACGATCTCAAAAAGCTGGATCTAGAAACTCAAGAAAGAACACAAGTGTTCCTCTTAAGATGGCTTTAGTGTTTGCATTCATCCTTGCAACATATTATGCATAGTGCAAGGTGATGTGAGACAAAGAGGCCTTTTGTGTTCTTCTGGAGGTGGAATTCTTGGCTTTTTTGGGGCTTTAGAAGATGATGGCTTGGGTAAGGTTTGAGGTTTGGGGACAGAAGGTGGTTTTCTTGAGGCTTTAGTTGTTAGAGGAGGCGGAGTTGGTTCAAGTGAGGGGGATGGTTTGGAAGAACTCACCCAAATTTTGTGTTGGGTGGATGAATCATTAAGCTATGGATATAAAAGTGGAAGATGATTAGCAGTAGCTTGTAGATTGGCTTGGGAGAAGGATGAAAATTCTTCC
Source organism: Pouteria campechiana (assembly GCA_036873735.1). Classification (NCBI taxonomy): domain Eukaryota; kingdom Viridiplantae; phylum Streptophyta; class Magnoliopsida; order Ericales; family Sapotaceae; genus Pouteria; species Pouteria campechiana. Next base: position 11,600 of record JAYJMB010058654.1, on the reverse strand, counting down.
TCAATTAAAAAAATATGATTTTGAGGACCTAAGGGAGATGGAAGTGAATTTCTAGGATGCTTAGACTTTGGGAGTGATTGAAGGAGTTTTTTAGAATATGCTTGTATGAATGACTCTTCATTAGGAATTTGACTATTATTGCCTTTGGGAGTCAAGGGAGGATCAGGAAGCAGTTGAATCCTATAAAAAATGTTAGGATTTGTGAGTTCTAGAAAAGGAAATTCCCAAGGAGAGATGATGACATCTCGAGAAAAGAACATCTGAGCAATTACATAATTTATTTCTAATCTGCCCCTAAACTCAGAATATGTCATTCTAATGGGATTGAAAATATGAAGAGGAATATCACAATTGTCATCAACTGGTTTTGGAGTTGGAGCTCTCTTCTTTAGATGTGGAGGAAGTTATTCAATTTGAGTTGGAAAAAGTTCTCCTGATTTTATAAGATCAAACCAAGACTAGTCCAGAAAGATTGATGGTCCTTTGGGAAGGAAATCGAGCTTACCAAGTAGTCTGGTGAGAATCCATCCATCCCTAACAAGATTTCTATAGGGATTAGAAATATATTCCCCAGGAAAAATTGGAGAAGGTTCAGTAGGTGGGAAGTTGGGAAGGACAGAAGAGGGTTATGTTTAAGAAGGAGGAAAAACAACTTTAGTAGGGTCAGCCTCAGGCTGAACAACTTTTGAAGTTGCAAGGGATGATTGTCAAGAATGTGTGGGGGAATGAATGGGTGAATGAGTTTTGATTGGAGAGAGTGAGTTAGAGATGGAGAATGTGACTGATAAGTTTGACCTCTAAGTGTCTCTACTAATGAAGTTAGAGAGTCAAGCCTTTGGCCAATCTTATCAACTCTAAGATTAAGAGATGACATGGAATTCTCTAGCTTATGATCAATTTTATCAATTTGAAGAGCTAGAGATGACAAAAGATTTTCTATGATTTTCTATGTTCCCAAGTTTATTTTTCCAAGGTTTGTGGAATGGGTTGAATAGTAGGAATTGATCGAGAGGTTGGTGAGGGTGGTCGATGAGTAGGTCTCATTGGATATGGAGATCTAACAAGTGTGAAGGAGGTGGTTGTTGTTGCTGCTATTGTCTCATTTTCTTCTCTCAATATTTCCTCTGACTCCTTTTCTCTAACATTTCTTAGTTCCTCTCTTAGAGTTTCTTCTCTTCTATCTGCTTCAGCTTGAACTACATTTATGGGAAGTTCTCTTATTTCTGTTGCTTGTTCCATAGTCTCTTGTCTTTTTGTGCTTTCTACTTCTTCTTTTGTTCTAGATCTTTTCAATTATGCTGCTCTTTTGGGTTTTCAGTGATCCATCCTTGTGATGTTGGCTTGAAGCCCATTCTCTTCAAAGTTTTTTTATCAATTATGTCTGAGTCCCTAGGATGCTCTTCATTCCCTTCGATAAATTAACTCTTGCTTCTCTTATAAGCTTAGTCAGTGTGATCCCATAGGGGAGACGAAATCTTGTGATGCTTTTAACTAAATAAATGTGATATGACATTAATTTTGCTAGATTCACTTTTCTTTTGTTCTTCAATGCCAGCATGATTTTGCCATCTTTCCGACACATCTACTGTGGCTCCTCTTCTTAGATACACATTGTTCATTACAATAAGATAGGCTAATTTGAGACTCAAATTTAGGTGGCTGGAATGAAGGTAGTTCTCTTTCTCATCTATACCAGCTCTTGCCAAATCCGAGAATAGTTCTTGTCTAGTAGGCCACACAAGTTCTGCTTCTACTATAGGAAGATTAAAGCATCTTCTCAAACTTTTTGTAGATCAATCTCCACTTCTCCTATCCATGAATTTTTTGACTTAGAATTAAGATTTTAAATAAGATCTTTCACTAGTCTTGGATAGAAAGTGTCTTTGTAACTTACATAGTCCAACCCTGATATCTTAGCCATTCACACACTTCTAGTCTCATACCACTTTCTTTGAAAGCATTAAAATTGAAAATCCTTCCTTTTATAATCCTTCTATCATCATATCTTTCCAAATATCTAGAGTAATCAGACTCATTATTGAGAAATGTTACCTCAAGTGTGTAATCTTCTTGTCTTACTCTTTTGGTTGCTCTTCTTTTCGTATATTCTTCTCTCTCCCTCCTTTTGTTGTTTGCTGATTTGGTGGCTCTTTTGGTTCTTGCCATTGTAGTAGAAAGGGCTAGGGTTATGAAAAAAAGAGGTTTTCTGAATAAGGTGGAAAGAATAGATGTAGGAAATTTGTGTTTTCTGTTGGAAATGATGTGATGGAAGAATTGTTTTTTGCTAAAAAAATTGAATCAAGTGGGAAGATAAAGGGTTTTCTTTGAAAGGGGATATGGTATGCTCGAAGAAAAGGGTTTTAGGTGTTTGGAGGTTGTAACACCTGTGGTGTTGAAATTTGGAAAAAAAAATTTGCATTTGAGTAAAGTGAGGAATTGAGGTGATACACAATGTTTTATAAAGAAATTGCTATGAAAGGCTGAATGGAGTGACATGAACCCAAGTAATGATTTTGAGTAAAGGCAAGGATATGACTTAAGTGACTAGTGAATCATGATTAGTATGTGCAATGCGACATGTATGAGGTCTTGAATTGAACCTTGGAGATGATTCTTCAATTTTGAACTATTAAGTTGAAGGTTATGCGAAAAGAACTCAATAGGTGAGTTTGAGTAAAAGTATGTATTTGAGCTATACAAGGGATCTAAACTATTCATCATATATATTATAATGTGTGTGAAACATTAGTTTGAGTCTTGGATATATTTTAGAATGAAAATGGCATATGGAGTCACTTATAATAGAAAATTCAGTTAAAAAGAACTAAATAAGTGATTTTTGATAATGGACCTCAAATGAGATAGTGAATGGTATGAACAAGTCTCATTTCATATATGTAATGTGTAGGAAGTGATTATTGGGAGGTTTAAAATGTTTTATGTAAAAGGGGGCTATGGTGATCTTTTATAAGTGTAAATGCAGAATTTGAAAAAGTTATCATTGTGGTTGATTTTTGACATTGATAATGGACTAATTTGAAATAATGTTCAACATAAAAGTTATAGATCATGAAATTATCTTTCAATGGAAGAGAAATCACTTGATTCTGATATTGTATGAGGAAGTTATGACTAATACACCGAAACTATTCTAAATGACTGAAAAATAACGAGATGAATGAGATGGGTCAACTTTATTAAATTTTTTGACATCTTTGGGGGCTGATTTGGGAAAAATCGCTAATAATTAAAGTTGTAGCCCTTAAATTTATCTTTCAATTCCTTAACAATTATGTCATTTAGACATCATATATAAAAATTATGATCCATTACTAACACTATTTTGGGATGAAATTCCCTTGCCATAGCAAGGCTCCAAAAAAATCAAGTTTTGGCATCTAGCAAGATACTTTATTGCCATGAAAAGCCTCTAGAAAATACATTTTTTGGCATATAGCAAGACCTTGCTACGCCAAGGCATTTCTTTGTCACGACAAGGCAACTTTCTGCCATGGAAAGGCTCCAAAACTGCACATTTTGGTCGTCCAGCAAGACCTTGCCACGATAAGGCCTCGTTTAGCTAAATTCTTTGCTTTATTAGCTAGGGAACATGATTATTCAGACGAGTAACCACTCTAGCACCTGGTTTTTTATGTTTTCACAATGAGCAGTGGAAGAAGAGCTAATTTTCTTCAAATGGAAGATGCTAATGGGAGTATGGAGCTTGGATCTTCATCTATAGGTGTCAGCCATGCTTAATTTATAGCATAAGTTTGTTTTCCCCATCCAAATTTGGATTTTGGTTGAATTAGGTGTTGACTCTCATGCAAGTATACACCATCATAAGTAATATAGATGAGGTAAGTTGAGTATCGTTCCCACAAGGCAGTAGGTTGTTACATACTAAGTACCAAACTTGTACCAAATCAGTAATATTTGATTGAATGAAATTCAGTAGTTGATATAAGAACTAAATTTGAATAAACAATGAAGTTGACAAATTATAAGAGCAAAAGAAGAAATATCAATTAATGAAATATCTAGGAATTCAACTTCGCCTAGCAAATCCACTTATATTGATGAATTGCATTGAGTAAATTATCATTCCTCTCATTGTCAATCAGATGAACTAAAGTATCTACCACCCTTTCTCAAGTGTTATGATAGGTGTACCTATTAAAGTGATTTTCTATGTCTCTATGCAAATCCAAATTAATAAACCCATTTAGCTTAAGCATCCAAGTGCAATATATGTGCTCGCAAGGTCATATGCACACGGATTGCACATGTACAATGACTATCTCTAAACTTCATTACATCATATATTCTTTAATTCAAAAGTTTATTCCTAATTCACCTCTCTCAAGTATTAATTAAGAATCTTAGTTCATGCACATGGTAGCTAAGCACATACACGCATTAAGCTTAGAAAACAAGAAACAAAGAGGAAGAAAATAATTTAACTCAAAAATCAAACATCAACACAAGCTTCATTGCTAGGATCCATTTAATCCTAGATAATAGAAATTTAGAACATCATATTTGAAATAACCAACTAAGTAATTGATAAACATCATCATAATCTAATATTGAACTTTGATTCAAAAACAAAAGATGAACTAGAAAGAAAACACAACATTCAGGTTACAACGACTTTCTCTAATGATCTTCTTGTTCTAAACTCTTCTCCTCATCCAACTCTCTATCTATGCTCCAATCTCCTCCTCTGATTTGAACTCTTGGGTGTCCTTAAATAACCCAAGTAGCTAGGTCTTAATAGAATTCCTTCATAAATTACAATTCCTTTATGCACCAGAATTATCTTCTAAAAATAACTCTGTATTTTCTACCCAAAAAGATTATTTCCATATGTAAGAGAAGTTCCAACAATAGATAGCATTGTTGTGCCATTAATTTTCAAATATACCTTCGACAAATTGCAATGACTTCTAAAAATTTCAAAAATGTATGTAAAGGAAATTACTTCAAAAATATCTTAGATGATTGCAATTGTTGATCATTATAGGACTCCATTGCTAAAAATATATTACTGATCATAGTTTGGACAATAAAATCTAATGCATGGAAGAACAACTAAATTTCTATACTTCCAATTGCAAGCTTTGATTTCAAACTTTGTTTCTTGTTAGGTTGCTTTGGAGGCATGAAAATCGAGCAAAAATTTAAATTCTCGTTTCAGAGTTCTCTAAAGTGCTTTAAAGAAAAAATTGTTGCTTCAGAGTTCTTTGAAGTAAACTTTAGAGAAAAAAATCATTGCTTTAGAGATTTTTATTCTGCTTTAGAGTTTTTGATTCGTGGGCCCTCAAAGTACCGCCTTTTGTGTTGGTGAACTTAGGAGTAAAAATTCTGCTTCGGAGATTTTTGGAGAGAGTACCACTATTTTGATCATAACTTTCTCATAGAATCTCTTAATTGCTCCATTCATTTTTCATTAGATAGATAATTTTAGAAGGTACAATTTTTATATTGATTAGTTTGTCTAAATCATCTATCTTCTATGAGTTATAAGCCTTCAAAGTGATGCCTTTTGTCAAATGAAGTAGCAAATGAATGTGAAGTTTTCCAGATAGTTACACTATTTTAGCCATAACTTTATCATATAAATTCATAATCATATGATTTTTATTACATTGTAAAGATAAGAATAAAGGCTAAAACTTTCATGTTGAACAAATTTTTCAAATATGCCTCCATTAGTCCCAAAAATTGCTTTAAAGTAACATCTTTTGTAATCTTTAGTTTCATTTTACATATCAATAAAAAAAACTCTGTTAAGTGTATTATCCACTAAAAAAAATTAAAAGAAGGTCTTAAACATGTGAATTTAGATATGAAAAATATGATATATTATGAGCTTATCATTAGGGTTTTGTAAATTTCTAGAAATTTGAGGAAAATGATGAAATTGATGTTGAAATTATGGGGAACCTGATTTATACATGGTTAATGAGTTGGGAAAGATTTGGCATAAGAAATCATGATTTTAGCCAAGCTAGTGTTTCTATGAATAGTAAAAAATTAGAAAATTTTATAAATTTTGTGAAATAATCATGGGAGAAAGGTGTAATGCATGATTTATAATGTTTTGGGACTTGTAGGGGTGATTTGGATAATGTTAGTTCAGATTTGTGACTTTGACCTAGTTAAGATTTTTGTATAAAAGTCATATGAGCCATGAATTGGCTGAGTTGAAGCATAATTTAGTTTTTTTCAAGTTGTTTAAGTATTAATCATAACCTTTATAGGATAAATGAGATAAATAATATGTAGTATATGGTAAATTGATAAATGGATTTGAATTGACTTAATATTCATTAGTGAAACTATAATTATAAATGATTGGGATTGTTACCTTGTATAGGATGATCTAAGAAGGATGAAAAGGCGCAGAGTTAGAGGAATGGTTGGGAGCTAAGAACCTGAGATAAGTAGGCATTTGTTTCCATTGGATGGATAGGGATAATGTATATTTTATTTGTTTGAAATCTAGACATGTTTGTTAAATGCATGGGGACTAGCCCATTTGTATGAATTTAGGCATGTATGTTTTGGATGGGGATTTTGGATATCCCATGTTTGATTAAAATGATGCTTAGTTTACTGTGAATGTTTAATATGAGGGACAGAGAAGATCCCTTTGTTGTATATTTAATTTGAAGACAAGTTTCATGTGAAATAACATGGATTTCTTTATTTGGTAATATTGATGAACATATATCCATTTGTGATTATTTATAAGGATGAATATTGATTATTTGATATGAAATGTGTTAATTGTTGATTAATCATTGTTTAAGACTTTTGTCTACTTACTGAGTTGCCCAGATTCATGCCTTGTTGTTTAATTTTTTAGTTGAAAGGCCAAATGAAGATTCCTAACCAAGGTTTGGGATTGGTGAGCTAATATTGAAGACCATATTGTTATAATAGAATAATTTGTATTGGAAATTTATATGTCATTGTATATTTATATTTAAAGATCTTAAGTGATGTATAATTATGTTAAATTGTCCCTGATGTATATTGTAATGGAGTGGCATGTCATAATAGTAAAAATGTGCATATTATGTTTATCTTGGAATAAGTTAGGTTATTACCATCATGGTGTGATGCAGATTCTGGGTTGTGGGTATGTGGATGATTATATTTGGAATTATTATTTTAATTTTATTTGATAAATATTTGTATAGGTTAAACCCTAATAATTTAGGAGATACTCTATCCAATTTTCTATAGAAACTAGTCGAGTTCCACAAGGGACTCAAGCACCCCACCCTAAAAGTCAGCAAATCTAGATGAAAAATGATGCAAAAAGGTAAGTCGTGCCTCGGAACGCGGGGCATGACAAAGGTCTTTGAGGGTTTTAATTAGGGTTAGGGACTCTCTAATTTGACTGTTAGGGTTTTAGTTCCTTCAAAACAATAATGGATTCTTCCTTCAAAGGCTCCAAAATAAATAATCTAGGACACGTGCGATCTTCAGAGGCAACAAAACATAATTTTATAAAAAAGGGCTTCAGAGACTTTGAAATTTTACTTTGGGGGTAAGATAGGCTATCAAAGGATTTGAAGTGGGTTATCGGAGGGTCCAAAACGGATTTCAAAGACTCCAAAATGATGTGAATTTTCAAATTATGTTTTTGAGCATTCTTAATAGAATAAACAAATAAAGAATTTATAAATCATCACTTAGATGTTCTATAAATTGCAATTTAAGCATATGGATTTAAAATGCCTAGTTCTCTTCTTAACATGCTAAATCTATCTTTTGGAAGAGGCTTAGTAAAAATATCTACTAGCTGATTTTCAATTGGTACAAATTCTAAACAGGTATTATAATTTTGAACATGATCTCTAATAAAGTAATGCCTAATTTTTGTATGCTTTGTTCTGGAATGCAAGACTAGATTTCTGGTCAGATTTATGGCACTGGTGTTATCACACCTTATGGGTAAACGAAAATCACTTAATTATTATTTCATCCATAGGATCCGTGCATAGCAATTACCTACTGCTACATATTCAGCTTTAACAGTTGATAATGCAACAAATGTTTATTTCTTAGACAACCATGATATGATCATGCTCTTTAAATACTTACGTGATCTTAAGGTACTCTTTCTATTCACTTTATATTTGGCAAAGTTTGCATGTGAATACCTAATCAAATTGAAGTCAAAACCTTTTGGATACCACAAACTGAGGTTTAGTGTGGCTAATAGGTATATAAAGATTCTGTTTACATCAATAACATGTGACTCCTTGGGATCTAACGGGAATCTAGCACACATACAGACGTTAAACATTATATCTAGTCTACTAGTAGTCAGATACACTAAAGATCCTATCATGCTCTTATAGAGTTTGTGACAGACAGATTTACCTCTTTCATCCTTGTCCATTTTTATTGAAATACTCATTGGTGTTCCATATCTCTTACCATCTTCAATGTTGAATTTCTTTAAAAGTTCTTTTGTATACTTGACTTGGTGGATGAAAATCCTTTCTTTCACTTGTTTGATTTGCAGTCTCAGGAAGAAGCTGAGTTCATCCATCAAGCTCATTTCAAATTCTCCTTACATTGTCTTGAGAAATTCTTAACAAAGGTTTCAATAGTTGCACCAAATACTATATCATTAACATAAATTTGAATTATGAGTATGTCATTCTTTGCGTGCTTAATGAAGAGTTTATCCCTTGAAAAATCTTTTTCAATTAGAAATTTGCTTAGCCTCTCATACCAAGCTCTAGGAGCTTGTTTCAAACCATAAAGAACTTTCTTGAGTTTGAAGGCATAATTTGGACTATGAGGTCTTCAAACCCGGGGGGTTGTTCCACATATACCTCTCCATTAATGAAAACAATCAAGAATGCACTGTTTATATCCATTTGATATAGCTTGAAACCCATATATGATACAAATGCAAGAAGCATTCTAATGGCTTCAATACTTGCAAAAGGGGCGTATGACTCTTCAAAATCAATACTTTCCTCTTGATAGTACCCCTTTGCAACTAATCTTGCCTTATTTCTTACTATATTTCTGATTCATCCAATTTGTTCCTAAAGACCCATTTAGTTCCTATAATAGATTGATGGTTTGGTCTTGAAACAAGAGTCCACATATCATTTCTTTTAAATTAGTCCAATTCTTCTTTCATAGCCAAAATTCAGTTTTCTTCTACTAATGCTTGGTCTATGCAAGTTGGCTCTAATTGAGAAATGAAAGCAAAGTTGACACATATTTGGTGATAAGATGATCTAGTCGAACTTTGTCATATAAATCACCAATTATCTAGTTTTTAGGATGAGCATAAATGAACCTCCAATCTTTGGGAAGAGATCTGTTTCCCTATTCATTTACCTTTATTGTGGATGGTCTAGCTTCATCCATTATTGTCTCTAATATTGGAGCTTCTACTTGTTTATCTTGTAACTTTAGTTTCTCCACACTTATTGAAAGATTATCTGTTTCATCATCAAAATCACTGGTTCTTTTCATAGAGTTAGTATGTTCATCAAATTTAACATGGATAGATTCCTCTATAATCTTAAGCCTCAAGTTGTACACTCTAAATTCCTTACTAATAATGAAATACCCAAAAAAAATTCTTTGATTAGATCTACTACCAATTTTTCTAAGGTTTTCCTTGCCATTGTTAAGAATAAAGCATTTACATCGAAAGGTATGAAAATAAGAAATATTTGGCTTCTTGCTATAGTATAATTCAAATAGAGTTTTGTTGAGTATGGGTCTAGCAAAGATGTTGTTCATAATATAACAAGCAGTGTTCATTGCTTCAACCCAAAAATACTATGGAAAATTATATTCATTCAACATAGTCGTTACCAAATCCTATAAGGATTTGTTTTCCTCTCTGTTACTCCATTTTGCTAGGGTGTTCTTGGTGTAGAGAATGTTTGAAGGATTCTATTGTTTTCACAAAAATCTGTGAATCTATGGTTCTCAAACTCTCCACCATGATAGCTTTGTTCATTTTGTACCCGTTTGATAAATACTTCAAAGAATGAAAAAGCTTCATCTTTAGATGCTAGAAACATTATCTAGGTTAATCTACTATAGTCATCCACGATGACATATGCATAATATTTTCCTCCAAGACTACTAGTTTTTGTTGGTCTAACTAGATCCATATGTAGCAACTAAAGGGGTTTGGTTAAGTATACTTCTTTGTTTAACTTAAATGATTCTTCTTGTTGCTTACCCTTCATGCAAGCATCACATAAATAATTTTGGTCAAATTTGAGTTTTGGTAAGCTAAAAACATTATATAATTTTTCAATGAGATTTTTGTTGGCATATACCACTCTTTTATACCATAACATGGGTTCATTATCATTCACAACACGGCACTTAGTTTGGATATCAGAAAGATTGACCAAATATATATTTCCATGTCTTCTACCAAGTACTACAACTAATTGAAACTTATCTAAAACTTAACAGAATTGAGATTCAAAGACAACCTTAAAACCTTTATCGTAGAACTGACTCACACTTAGAAGATTATGTTTTAATCCTTCAATACGAAGTACATCTAAAATTGTAGTAGATAGTGGTTGGCCAACCTTAGTAATCCCAACCATTGTACCTTTACCATTATCTCCAAAGGTCACTATTCCACTAGATTTCATTTTCAGCTCCATGAACAGCTACACATTCCCTGTCATGTGCCTTGAGTAATCACAATTGATATACCACGTGTTGCTCTTTATGGCTCCCAAGCACACCTACATGGACAAAATGTAATGCCCCACCCACTCAGGGCCATTACTCCATTTTGCACCATAAATCCACATGATTATAACATGATTTTCCCACTTCCAGGGTGGGTTGCTTTGATTTTTTTTCTAGTTGACCTAATTTTATAGAAAATTCGACATAGCCTCCCTTAAAAATAGGGCTATCTACCTAGGCACAAACACTCATCACATATTATGAATACATTTCTCCATTATAATTTATAAAAGTAAGAAATTATACACTCCAATATTTCTTCAGTCATCCACACAACATCCTTATAACCCCATAGGCTCCCCCAGGACTGCGACTGCATCATGATGATAATGAATCCACCACACTACCATACAATTTCCATTCCAAATATAACATACACCTCACACTGCAATATTACATCAATATGGCTATAAATTACAATTATACATCATGAGACATAAATTAATTACAATCATAATATACATAAGATGGGAATTTCCTAATTATAATAAAAAAAATACAAATTCAACTATTATAGTTTCTTACAATCTTGCTTTTTCTTGACTTGACCTGTCAACTAAAAAAATAAAACAAGGGTGAGCTTAAACAGACTCTGTAAGTAGACTACGTGGCAATCAATAATTCAACAAAAATCAACAAAATCTCATGCATCCAAGTAAATAGGGATCCATAAGGTATCCCACACACCAATCCAAATAGATACATTTTTCAACTCAATACAACATCTCAAAATGTCACAATATGAAGAATATAACATTAATTGCACATTCTAAAATAAATTATATGCTTTGGGATAATCACTTATCCCAAATCACACATAT
>JAYJMB010058643.1:0-13864 GCA_036873735.1 Pouteria campechiana | reverse complement strand
AGGTTTCTAATACTGCTGATATGGCCACATTATAATGATGATATTCAAAACCATGGTCAATATGTAGTTGCCTGTGCTGTGGCCTTACTTACAAAGTTTTCAATGGTTTGCTAACCATTTTTTTTATGTTATTTCTTTTCAAAAGTTATTTCATCATTCTGTCAGCTAAAGCATGATATTGTAAAATCATTTATTTTTTCCCACATCTAGGATGACAAAGACAACTTCCTCAGCCTAGCCCTGGAGGGTTATCAACGTTGTTTGGTCATAGGAGACAAGTATGATCTACGAGTGGTATGTATTCATTTCCCGTTTGTACTTCATGCACTTATTGTCTTTCTAAGCTTGCATTCAAATGAATTTTCTTTATCTGTACTGCTTTTGTAATAATCTGGTCAGAGTTATGAGTGCGTCCAAAACATAAGTCAAACTACGTCCCACTAAAACCCTAATTCCTGTCCTTCCTTTTTCTGTGCCCCTTGATTAAATGGCAGGTGTCTGCATAGAACAGAGAATGGCTTGTTAAATTTGGGTTTATGTAAATGATATCTTTTAGCTGTAGATTTAAATCAAATTCTAAATTTTCTTGAGAACTGAATATTTCTCATAAGTGTGAGTCACTTAAATATCATGCTTCTGATTAACAAACAACAATAAAATGAAAATTTGATCCATGTAATTAGCTTTTCAACTATACTTCTGTTTGAAAGGATTTGCGAAAATCTTAGGGACCAAATGGCACTACCATACACTTTCCAGATAAATTTACCATTTTATCTGTTTCTGCTTCATGAATTTATATCACAAAGGCCTCGCTATTTAGTTCAGCTTGCAGAGGCTTCAGTGCATTTGTTTTTTCTTTATCAAAGTTTGTACCTGAAATCTCTTATCTCTGTTAGTCTTGCCTGTTCGAAAACATCTGATGATTTTTTATATATAAAAAAAAATACCACAAGAACTTCTGTTATAATCAATTCTTAATATGTTCATATTTAATGGTGAATACTGCATGATGTTACACCAGATTGTAATGTAAAATTGTCAACATTTGTTTATCTCCTATTGGAGCCTTCTTGTACTTGCAAGCAAGAAAATTTTGTTGCTCATAACCTCCTTGTTGATTATGCGTGCATACTATTGAGTGTTCTTATTGTTAAAATTTGTGACAATGTTGATATTGTGGAATTTATTGATACCCAATACCAGGAGCTCGCATATATTTCATTTTCATTGGCAATAATATCACACAATGTCACCATAACGTAAACAGCTCAATGATTCATAATATTAACGATATTTGAATTTTGTTGATGTAATAATGTAAAATACCACTTTGATTCTGTAATGCTATTACTCTTCCAAGGCACCTTATGGGAACATGGACAAATTGATGAAAACAAAGATAAAAAAAAAATTAATCCTGCAATGCTATTACTTTTCCAAGGTGCCCCATGCGGATGTGCATAAATTTGTGAAAACAAGGTCAAAAGTTCAAGAAAAAAAGGGAAATTGCAAAGTTTTAGAATTTCTTTAGGTAACTTGATTTCTAGTATAAACCTGGTTAGACCCATGGATCCTCCATCTGACTATCTGAAGTTGTGGGGAGATTATATTTGAAAAATACACTAGATTATCCCAAAACTTCAAGAGCATGTTTGGGTAGAGTTTTATACCAAAAGTCAGGTGCATTGTTTCACTTTATGGAACATCCTTTTTCTGCTTCAACTTTTGTTTGCTTGAAGAATGTTGATGTTGGAAATGAATGAATGTGATGAGATGTATTTCATAAACTGAATAATATTTTCCAGGTATTCCGACTTGTTTCACTGTGGTTTAGTCTCTCTTCCAGTCAAAATGTTATAAATGGCATGCTGAGTGCAGTAGAGAAGGTTAGTAGTATGTTCTTTATCTTCTTTGTTGTTTTTTCAGATAATAGAGTTTGATTCTTTATTTCTGGGCATGCTAATAATGCTATTCTTTATTCTATTGGAGTTTATACGCCTGTTGTCTAAAAGTAATGCCACTAACATACTCCGTAACTACTTCTTGGACCTCATAAGATCAATCAAAGATTGTGGTTGCAGGTTCAATCCTACAAGTTTATACCCTTGGTATATCAAATTGCTTCCAGAATGGGTAGCTCAAAAGATGGGCATGTATCACAGAATTTTCAGGTTTAGTTTTCAGTTGATATAAGTTGCTTCTCCAAAGGGAGAAAAAATGCAAAACATTATTTAATTGATTTCTTTTTTCCAATGTGCAGTTTGCATTAGTTTCTCTTGTAAAAAAAATGGCCATCGACCATCCATATCATACAATATTTCAGGTACCCCTCTAAATGAAAACAAAGAACTCGCATTGATTGGATGCTATTTCATCATATACATGCTTGACTTATTTGCACTTAGCCAACATATTGATAATTGTATGTATTGTAGCAAAATTTGTTTCCCTGTGGTATATGCACAAGCCCTGGTATGATTTATCATCTGTATTGCACAACTTAGTTCCTTTGTGTGTGCATTTTATTGTTACTTAGCCCTTGATGATAATCTCTCCTTACCGTTTCATCAGCTCCTTGCTTTAGCTAATGGTGACCGTGTAAAGGATAAGCAGCGTAGTAGGAACTCATTTGTGGCAGATATTGACAAAAAGCTTGCAGCAGAGAATCTCTTAAATGAATTATCTTCACACCATGGAGTTATAATAAGACAGGTAGGTTTCTAATCATTTTTACTTAAGTGGTCTCACGGCCTCGCCATTGATTCTCTTTCTTGGTAGAAAGATCTTTTTACTATGTTGTTGCCAAAATCTTTGTGCTTCAATCTTGTAGATGTAGTGTATATTAATATTCCTCAAATGTTGTAGATGAAAGAACTGGTGGAGATTTATATCAAACTGGCTGAACTAGAGACAAAAAGAGAGGTTTGGCAATTGCTTTCTGATAACTTGTTGTAGTTTCATTTTTCAGGCATTGTGCTATGTATTCTTCTTGCTAGAGCCCAAATTTGTTTGTTGTTACTGATTTCATTCATAGGACATAAGCCAAAATGGAGTCTTCTTGGATCAAGTATCTAACTCTCTCTTTTCAACAGTTTGTTAATAAGAAAATACCGCTACCAAGAGAATTTCGCAGTCTCCGACCGCTTGAACTGGTAAGTTTAGCATTGAAATTAATGTTTTAACAAACGACTGCAGTTTTAAGTGTCCAGTTGTAAGTTAGCCTTGTACACATGGCAGCTAGAAACGTACAACATAAAATTCCCAAAATTATATTTTCATTTGGCTGCTTCCTTTGTGCACATCTAATATTGTGTTCGAGTGTTTCAGTGAATATGTGAAACTGTTTGTCTGTAGCTCTGTGGCATTAAAGTTATTTCTAGTGGCCAGTGGACTTCATTGAAAACGGCCATGATTTGGGGAAGATCTCCCACAAAACACATGATCCATCCCAACAATTATCACGAAACCCATGTCCTTTCTGGGACTTCCATTTCTTTCTAACCCACCATTTTCTAGCTTTTTGTCGACCCTGTCTACAATCTCCTCTGTCAAAAGTATGCCACCTGCACTGGCTCTGGAGATAGATTACTTGGTCATCAATGTAAGTGATAATACCATCTGCACTGGCTCTGGAGATACCATCTGCACCGGCTCTCTCTCTCTCTCTCTCGTGCATGCATACTCACGAGGGTTTTCTACATATTCAAAATGTATTACTAATTAAGTTTCATTATCAGGTACCTGTAGTAACAGCTACTTTTCCAGTTGATTGTACTTGTCAATATCACGAAGGCTCTTTTCCTCACTTCAAGGGCTTAGGAGATTCCATCATGTATGTGAACCCAATATTAGAAAATATGACCTGACTCTTTTTTGCCTTGCTTTTTCAAGCTGTGTAACTCGTAAATCAATATTTTATTATCTTGTTATTTTCTTTTATTTATTATTTGGTAAGACTGCAGGATAATGAATGGCATAAATGCTCCAAAAGTCATTGAGTGCCTTGGTTCAGATGGTCATAAATACCGCCAACTGGCCAAATCTGGAAATGATGACCTACGGCAAGATGCTGTAAGAATCCATGCTCCCACCTCCATTTTGTTCTTTTATGTGTCAAGAGTGCAAATTGAACTTGAAGTCAGAATGCATATATAGAATCACTGGTAATAATTCAAACCAACAAACTGTGTTTTTGTGCTTGGTTTAATCAAGAAGAAAAATCAGGTTCCCCAATTTGTACTGTCCTTTTCAGGAAAAAGAAATAATACTCCATAGCATTTTTAGTATAATAAGTATGGAGGAATTTTGGATTTAGTCAAATTGCTTGTTGCACAGCCATACCCTTAGATGTTGTTGAATTCTTGACGCTCACTTTCCATCATGAAGAAAGATTAAGAAGTGATAACCCTTCCATGCCACAGAAACCTCATTTGTAGCATATGTTAAAATTGAACTTCACAAAATTATACCTTTCAAAATTATGAAATTATGAATGTCCTTAGAGCCTGAAATTACAAAAATAAATTTTGAATCTGTTAATGACAACCCTCAAAAAATTAATTTGCTGATTCACAATGTTTACTGTTAATGACAACCCACAAAAAAAAATAATTTTGCTGATTCACAATGTTCCCTGCTCAGAAAGATGTAGATGAATGACTTTCCCAATCCACAAATTCATTAATTGCATGCACACTAGCATGCCTTAAAAGATTAAAAGCAGTGTTCACAATTTCGCTAAGCTGAAAAAGAGAAAATTTCGCTAATTTTGGAGAAATTATTGATAATTTTGCCGAACAATTTCACTAAAATATAAAAATGCAAAAAAATTAGGAATTCTTCCATAGAACTTTTTAATAAATCATGATAAATCTAATTGCACATTTAGAATGAAAAATATCACTTTAAATATTAATTAAAACTGTAAATAAAAGCAACAATGTCGTGGAACAATAAAAACAACAATGTTATGGAATAATTAAAACTAGTTGCATAAAATAATTTCAACAAGAAAGACACCATCACCTTTGATACCTAAAAAATTTATATATATATTTATAACTCTAATTATACAAGTCTTTTAATCAGGAATTTCATAAATATTTATCTACCATAATTTTGATATTATAATTTTTAAAAATTATAATATAAACCATTTATTTTCATAACTTACAAAAATATAAAAGCATATGGTAAAAGTTAAATCTATAAATAATTATATGACAAGGGACAACATAATTAATTAATTTTTATTTTTGTTAAATAATATTTATATTATTTAGATCAAATAAATTTGTAAAATTTATTTTTCATATGTTTTAGAAGTTTTTTAAATAAAAAACGTAATCTACAACCCATTTTAATTCATATGATGAAAAATCTATGTAAGCAAATTCTAATAAATGATGATACATCGTTATTATTTGTATAATAAATGCATTTGCCTCCAAAAATTTAAGAAAAATGTAAAAAAGAACCCGTTGGGGATCTCAAATGGGTAAAAATGCTGATTTGGAGCCAAATGGGTGAAAAACTAAAAGAACCCGCTGGCTACCACGGCTTTACTCAACTAACAGACGAAAGTCATACCTCTGTGAATGATGAATGGTGATTTCCAGGTGTGATCTAACCACCAATATTTTCAAAAATGGATTTCGAACACTCCAACAACAATTTTGAAGCTAGGAGATGAATTGGAAGGGGAAAAATCGGGAAAGGGGTGTTTTTAGGTTGCTGTCGACGAAAGGGAGGTAAGTTGCGAGTCTTTTTGTCGATTTTAAGCTCGGAAATCAGTGTAAATCTATTTCAAAATGGATTTCGAAACATCTATTTGTGAAATCGAAGTTGAAAAATCGATTTCAACCAAAAAACAGATGAACCAAAAATTGATAACGTTACCACTTGACTCCGATCTTCAAATTGACCATCGAAGTGTTGTTTTTTCTTTGCAAAATCAGCAAAGGTGTTTCAAAAACTGGTTTGGGGGAGGTAGAGACGCATTTCAAGTAGCGTTTAGGATTTTTTTCAACTTTTATTTTCATTTTCTCGATGAAATTTTCGGCGAGAAATTATTAGAAATCAATTATATAGGCAAGATTTGGTTTTATTTCGACATTTTGGGTAAATTTTCAAAAATATCCCCAATTTCTTGAAATCTTCTCCTAACCCATCGATTTTCCCCTGTTCCTTGGCGAGAACATTTCACCAGGGTGCCAAAACGAGAATTTCGGCGAAATTTCGCTCCAACTTTTCGAAATTGAGATCACTAATTAAAAGTGATACATGTCTTAAATTCCAAAGCTTTTTGGTGTATCAGTTTGCGCTTTTTATCCTATTTTCAATCTACATCAAGTACCAAACTATCAAGAGGGTAACATGGTCTAGAATGAAGGCCACCATAAAAACAATATTATATATATATATATATATATATATTTATTTATTTATTTTTTGTGTAACCCAATTTGGGTGGTATTGCACGTTCTGGTGGCATAATTTCAATCTCCAGCTGTCATGGACTCTCTCTCCCTCCCCTACTAATAAATTGGGGATAGGGATATGGAGTTGTGGAGTTCATTGTAGTAGGTGGAGAAATATTTTTGAGGGGAAATGATAGAGGAAAATTCACCTATTGATGTGATACTTTGAAATGAAACTTCCACAGAAAAATGGATTTTCTGTTATGCCTTTGCAATACAAGCGAGGACAAGTAAAAGAAAGTACTCTTCTAAATCTTTCTTTTGTAAAAGCAAATAGGTGTGCATAAGTTGTTTTCTCCACTAGTGATGTCATGTTTTCCTACATTGATGCCATGTTTCCCTTTCTTCCCAACTTAGTAGATTATAGGTTCGTGTCATTGAGGAAACAAATGTTTTCGCAGGTCATGGAGCAATTTTTCGGTTTAGTGAACACATTTTTGCAAAACCATTGTGATACCTCAAGGAGGAGACTAGGTATTCGCACATACAAGGTACTTTCAGAAGTTGTATATTTCTTTTAAATTTCTTATTTCTTCACCTTTGAATTGAATTTACGTAATGGCATGATGGTAGTTTCCTTTCCATGTGCTCTTTATTGACTACAGGCATTATTAGCATAGCTCCCTGACTATAGCAAGTCAGGAAGCTGATTTTTAGCTTTCAGCAATGTTTAGTTTGTATCCACTTTCTGGAAAGTCAGAAAAGTATTTACGTTTTTACTTCTTAAGAAGCTTAAGAAATGAAACTTTTCAACAATTTACCAATTAAATTTTTGAAAAGCTATCTAAATTTAATTTTCTAATTTAGAAGTCATTTCTCCTTAAAAAGAACAATCAAAACGATTTTAAAGATCCTGCCCTAGATTGCAACATCAGCAAGGCCCTGAGTTTCACTTGTTTCTTTTATTCAAGGCTTTGAATTCATTTCACTAATCAAAACATGAAAATCAAGTTTTCTTTCATCCTTCTAAATATTTTACTTAATTCAGTTCCTAAACATGACCCAATTATTGGTGGAAAACAGTTGCTTATTACATGAGGTGATTCAATAATGGCAGGGGCATTGATTCTAAATGGGTCAACTATGAACCCTTGATATCTTTCTCCTTTGACGTCACTGTGGAAGCCAGTTGGAAAGCTGATTGTAGTTCTGATGGAGTCTTCATTCCAATCCCTGAACATTTTATGTTAATGAGAAGTTTAACCTCTCTATTCTTCCCCTTATCATCCTCTTTTTTGTGTGTGCATGGGAAGAGGGCTGCCATTGTGGTTAAGTGCTAAAAAAAATTCATTTTAGACCCCCATCATTTTCTTACAGATTTGTGGCTTCTTTTTGGCTGGACTTGTTTTTGCTGAAAATTTTAGTTGTACGTAAAAAAACATGAGGCTGGTGCAAGCATCTGGGACATAAGCAAGCACACTTGTGTAGGTTAACAATATGCTTTTCATTTGATTTTTTGTTCATGGAAAGAAAATCTAAAACCTAATTCCCTTGCTTCTTGAGCAAGAGATTTTCTTTCTGACCATTATCTTTGACAATTCATTAAGGGCCTGTTTGGTTGAATGAAATCAAATTCCAATTCCCAAGGATGTATTTGACATGTACATTTCATGACAACCCTATTATTTATTTATTTATTTATTTATTATTATTACCTATATTTTCAATCATTACCTCCAATCTATTTTAATCTTACTTTATGGCTGACATCACTCTTATGTTACTGATATCTATTTTCTTTCCATTCAATTTCATTTCAAGCAAATTCTTTCACCGAACAGACCCTAATAATTCTGAAATACCACTGAAGCTTGTAGAACACATCTAATTGAGGAGATAACTGTGTAGCTGAGCACTTTTCTGCCAATGCGTGATGCACATCATATTGGTTTTGATAGTTGACCTGTTATTATGCTTATCTATTATTGGAGTAGGTTGTTCCCTTCACTCCTAGTGCTGGTATACTTGAATGGGTTGACCGTACAGTTCCAATCGGCGAATATCTTATAGGAAGGTTAGTGGTCACTTTATAAAAGGTACTATTCCATGGAAAGATTTTAAAATTATCTGATATACTTTCATGAAAATCCTCTTAGCTCATCTGGCACAAGGACTGGTGGAGCACATGGACGTTATGGAACAGGAGACTGGGCATTTCTCCAGTGCCGAGAATATATGATGAAGGTAAGTTTCATATGCATTTCTTATTATCTGACCATTTCAAAGGTTCCTGGGTAAGCACCTGGAATAGAATGGTGAATTGTGAGAAGCAACAAATTCCTGCAAAAGCATCAGGCTACCATAGATGGTTGAGAAAATGGTTCCAGCAATTGTACTGGAGAGTGGAAAAAGATTGGATCACTAGAACATCCCAATCAAAATATTGTTGGATAATATAATAAGGGTCCCATTTAATTTATTGTCTTCACTACAAAACCATTGCCTCTCTCATCAGGGAATGAGGATCAGAGCACCCTAAGTCCCATGTCACCATATCATTAGTAGATTCAGTTTTCTTGCCTTCAGCACTGTAGCTAATTCTCATTCTCTTGACTAAGAAGAATATGAATGAAAATTCTGCATCAATTCATCAATTTAATTTGATACATACTTCTTTTGTCTGAGGCATTGTCTTTCATATAGGAAACTGACAGGCGTAAGGCATTTAAGAAAGTCTGTGAGAACTTCAGGTTGTACCTTTTTTTTTTTCTTATTCCTTCCCTGCATACGCATGCAATTCAATGTTACTGAACTCAGTTCATTGATTTCAATTGAAACAGGCCTGTCATGCACTACTTTTTCTTGGAAAGGTATTTGCTGCCTGCTGATTGGTTTGAGAGCAGGTTGTCCTATACACGAAGTGTGGCAGCTAGTTCAATGGTGCGTAAATTTAATTTTTTCTTGAAATTGTATCTCTTCTTTAAGTAATGATGTGACTGTTCAATCTTTTGCAGTCTTTACTCTTTTTTTCTTTCTTTTTTTTCTATTTCCTTTAAAAGTTTTCAAAGGAGTTAGCAAATGCATATTTCAGAGTAGCTGTTGTCCATTCCTATAATTGAGAAAGTGCTCTGGAAGACTGAATTTTTCAGTAATTGCATAACCTTTTGGTGCATCAAATTGTATCCACACACTAATAAAATCAGCATTTCTCACTTAGAAAATCTCTTTAAACTTCATCGCTCATTGATACATGAGAAAGAAGCCTAACAACAGGTTTGCTGCAGGTTTGTTCTTCTATTTTATGCTTTCTGAACCCGACTAAGGTTTTCTATGGGTTAGCTCCTTTAAAACTTAAAAGTTAAAACAATCAAAAAATATTATAATTGCTGTTATGTCTGACTTGCCAAGATGGCTCATGATGCAAACCTGTAGTTTCTATCACTATGCCTTCTATTTAAAAGATGCTGAGCCTCTTTTTCATTCATGTTTTCCCATTTGTTTCATACTGCTTAGCATTTTGTTGCAATTTCAAACTAGTATTCACCTCCTCAATCCATCAAACTATGCGTACAGAAGAATCAGAATCCTTGGGCATTCTGTATGTTGTGTACTGGTGGAGTATATGGCTTATTGATCCAAATATTAATCTGAACTAGGCATGGATCCTGAGCCTATTTAATGTAAGAATCCTAGCTCTTCAACCTATGGATCATTAGAACTAAAACAATTAACACATCAAAAGTCATTGCTTGTTCAGAAAAGTTTAGGAACCCTTACTATTATCATGTTTATAACCCTCCACACACCCAGTGGATTCTCACTCCTACATTCCGAAAACTGGTGGTGGCTATGCATATTATTGTACATTGATCAGATTTATGTCCACATATTGTCTTTTTGTATATAAAGCTGCACAAGCAATAGTTTTTTGTGTGCCTTCAGATAGGGATAACTATTCACAAGGCACTGCTTAATCCCCAAGTATGGCCATTGAAATTAGGTGGGCTACATTGTTGGGCTTGGAGATCGACATTCAAATAACATTCTCATTGACCAAGCAACTGCAGAAGTAGTCCACATTGATCTTGGTGTTGCCTTTGAACAGGGCCTGATGCTCAAAACACCAGAGAGGGTTTGTCTCTATCTAACCATTAAATTTCCATTTCTCCAATCTTCCTGATTCATCTGAGGGAAGGAGGAATTTTTAGATGTTGTTTAAGTAACATAGAACTTAGAAATGAAAGTTCTCTGGTCTTTGGCAGGTTCCATTCCGGCTGACAAGAGATATCATAGATGGCATGGGAATTACAGGAGTGGAGGGTGTTTTCAGAAGATGCTGTGAGGAAACCCTCTCTGTAATGAGAACAAATAAAGAGGCATTGCTTACAATCGTTGAAGTATGTTTGACTACCATAATATCCTTAATAGAAAAACTAGGATGCAATTGTCGTTTTTATTAGGTAACTGATATAACCTGCTCAACAGGTCTTCATCCATGACCCACTTTATAAGTGGGCTTTGTCACCTCTGAAGGCATTGCAGAGACAGAAGGTATTTAAAAACTTAAAACCATGCTGTTACCATATCTTTCTCATTGATCAAAGTTCAAATGCTAATGACCTTTTCTAAGAGCAACTATGAATACATCATTCATTGCATGATTTATTTAATTGTTTAGGGTGTGTTTGGCCAGAGATTAGGGGAAAATGATTGAAAGGGGTAAAAATGGTAGTCATAGATGATCGGATGATGTCACTGCTAGTGAAAATACTGGCATTTGACTATTTGTTTTTCTCCCGAAATGTTCAAAAATTTATCAGTTGTTTTCACTTTGATTATTTCTAATGCAACTTTCAGAGGGAAATTTTCTTTTGACAAATTTCTATTCCAATCATCACATGAAGAAAAATAAATATACTCTTACCATCTTCCTAACCAAAAGCATTTTCTTCTCTTCTAAAATGATCTATGCCCATTGCTTTACTTTTCCCTACAATTAAGCAGTAAAACAAACAAAGCCATACTGCCAAATAAGACTCTTTCATTTCATTTTTGGCTGAAGACATGAAACACATGCATGTTTTATGATTTGCATCAGGTTTCCTTCCATCTACCCTGGCAGATGCCAATCAGATCCTAATTAGCATCTTGTCCCTATTTAGAAGTATCTTTGGAGATGTGGGGTTCCAAGACTAAGTGGTGTCATTTCTGAACCATATGAAATCACAAATGTGGGGTTCATAGGTTTGTCATCTGCATTCACAGATGCGATATCCTCAAAGTCTCTTGATTTGGGGATCTTTCAATCCCTAACAGTCAAGTAGATTAAAGGCAAAAGAGCTAGCATCTCAAGAAATTTAGGTTTGACAGATGATAGAACCATTCAGCAGAGATGTGTGGACTCATACAATGTGCACAACTGCAAAGATGTTTGAGTCTTAGGCCTTGGAATTTGTTGCTTATGGATAGGTCAAAATGCATGTTTTCGCTGTTATCATTTTCTCTGGAGTGCTGGCAGGAAACAGATGATGATGTTGAGTCCTGTTTGGAAGACTCACAAGATGTATGTGAAGGAAACAAAGATGCAGCACGTGCACTGATGCGTGTAAAACAGAAGCTAGATGGCTATGAAGAGGGGGAGATGAGAAGTATACAAGGCCAGGTCAGTTCCTAGGAACAACTTTTTAGTCATGGAGAAAGATTTACTTCCACCAGTGATATAATTGCAATAAAATATTCTGGAATCTGCCCAACTGGATGATCTAACTGTACTATATTATTATTCCACGTTTCCTCTGAAACCCAAGCTAGAGCGCTATCGGTATCATTATTTCCAGTTCACCCATCATCTGGATGATTACCATTTGTTAATTTGAGGCTTCTTCTTGCAGGTTCAACAACTCATACAGGATGCCGTCGATGCCGAACGTTTGTGTGAGATGTTCCCCGGGTGGGGAGCTTGGATGTGATTAATGGATATTAGTTGCCTTCAACAGCAGGAATCCAAACACATTGTACAGGCGATTACCCCCAGTTGAATAAGAGAGGTGTATACATGAGGTTTGTTGTTTGGGTTCGGCTGTTTAAATCACTCTGTGCGTGTATGAAATTGTGTATATAATGCCAAGAGTCATTTATTCATATCCTATCAAAGCCTTTGCCCTCATCTTTTCATCTCAAATGCCATTGCAAATATGGAGTAGGAAAGCTAAAAAAATTGCGCAATGAAACTGCAATTTTCTGTACAATCGCTAAGTTTTTCAACTACTTGCGAACTCATTGCCTCTGTGAGCGTTGAAAGTCACTCCAACAGCATCCATTAGTCCGAACTGTTGTCTTTTTATATTTGGAACGTGCCATTTCGTGTTCACGTCCCATAATTCATTCCTTCAGAATAAAAGGGGTAAAATAATGTTGTGGAAAAGGTGCTTCTTGAGTAGCTGATACTGTCTGGCAGTTTTTGGCATCCATTTCACACGGCCTAAGGACTTTCTGGTAACCAATACCAGAAACTGGCTAAAGAACATGGTTAATTTGGAATTTCGGATAATTGTATTTAAACTGTATGTGTTTCACAGTTCAGAATACTTGCAATATGGTCTGCTCTAGTCCAGGCTTTGCCTGGCATTTTTTATCATTTGCCCTATCCAGGCCTGGGCTTTTAAGGCTGATTTACCTTGGGAAAAGAAAGGTGGAAAATTTTTTCATCTTTTTTTATACACTTTGATGTGATTTAACATCTTAGTTATCTAATAATTTTTTTATTATTACTTACAATTTTAATTATTATTTTACATCTTTCCAAATAAAAAGTTTATCAATTTGTCTTTATTTATTTTATTTTTAATTATTATCCACTATTGTATCATATTTATTCCCTCTCTTTTTGCTCATTCTTTTCTAATTTTTTCCCATATCTTTTTGTTGTATCCAAAGACCCTTAGTTAAATTCATATTTTGTACATAAGATGGGAAGGTGGCTGTCGTAGCGAGCTGATGATGCCTGGGCATCTAAATTCAATCGTGGAACCGAAAAAGGCGGCAAAAATAACCCTTGTTATTTTAATGTTCACATAAATTTGAAGATGTACAATACAAATTTCAATGTGGTTTTCGTTATTTCAATTTTCACATAAACTATTTTTAACTATTTCAAACCGATTGGATCACCCATGTTCAGTGACATCACCCAATCACCCCACGCACGCACAAATAACAACAACAAAAGTAGAATCAAGGCTGGCTCTGTAAGGAGCACTGGTCGCAAGTGGACATGCGTCCATTTAAAAAGTAGCATTCGCGGACGCTTTGTCAAGGCTTTTAGATAGAAAGAAATTTAAACTAAAAAACGGAAAGTTCGATGGTAGGGAATGCCCATAACCCACCGAATGGTCTGGAAACTAAGCTCGTTTCAAACTTTTATTGTCATCCGTTTATCTCCT
>JAYJMB010058632.1:0-24465 GCA_036873735.1 Pouteria campechiana | reverse complement strand
AGAATATTGAGTATTTTAGAGGCCCATATGGAATTGGACAGCACATCATGAGCCACCTATCAATATAATAAAAAGTATGAGCTTATATGCTCCGGAATTGTTCTATCTTGTTACAGAAGACAGAAATGTGTACCCACATTTCTCTTGAGAAAATGTTCTAAAATTTATTTCGGAAGTTTTCTGTAGCACCCCAAGAACTAAATCTGATATTTTCTTCTTTTTCTTTCCTTTTTTTTTACACAGGATGGATGCATCTGAGACCGAGGCTTTTGGGAAGATCTTCTCTCAAAAACTACATTTTTATGAATCCAAAGTGGGCTGCAACAACTGCATTCAGAGGCGAAGCCAGGACGTTTGGGAAGGGGGCAAATTTTATATTTTAAAGTTATATTTTAAAACATTAAATATTTAAATAATAAATATAAAATTTATAATTTCTTCAATTAAAAAATTAAAATTTTTAAAAAACTTAACCTAAGATTTACTAAATTGAATGATAAAAAATGAGATAAAAGATACAATATAAAAAATAACAAAAATGTTTATTTGAAATTTCAAAGGAACCTTTTATTTTTTATTTTTAATTATGGATGATGAAAATGAAATTCAATTCAATCATCTTACTTAACACCGCTTATTTACTTAGTAATCCAAAGATTATCTAAATAAAATACTTAGATAGGCATAAAATTAGGATCATTGAGAGCTAATGTCGGCTTTTCAAAATTGTTCCATTTTTTATAAAACCACAAGGATATAATTATACATCTGTGCATTAGGAACTTTCATCTCATATTAATTCATATTTATAAAATTTTATGTTATTTTAATATATGCATAAATTGATATAAATAATTTTCATGTTTTATACATAATCTTGCACATCTTTAAATGGTGTAGTTCACATAGACTTCTAAGTAAAAGGCTTTCATATATTTTAATTAAAATGATAATATTAAACAATACTAACTAATAATACTAAGTATCATGGTTGGAATAAATTTGATTTAATGATTTTCAATTAACTTAAAAATAAATAGGTTCCTTTGAAATTTTAAAGGAACCTTTCATTTGAACCATTTTATATAAAAGAATACATAAATTGGTATTTTTTTTTTCTTTTCTCTTTCTCCCTTCTCTTTTGGTACCTCATACTGTCACTGTCGCAGTCAAAATATTGTTTATTTGTGTTAAAAGAGCGTAATCATCTTACAATTTAGAAGCATACCAATCTTATAAGGAGCATAATATATATGTGTGTGTGTACATATATACATGTATACATATGTATAGATGTATATGTATAGATATGTATATATATACATATGCGAAAAAAGGTGCTAAAACTATTATTTTATAATTAATATTATCTAAAGCACTTATTTTATAGCCTAAATTATAATTTAAATTAAGAATATTTTTAAAGTTTTTAATTTATAAAGTTAATTATATTAATTAATTAAATTAAATTAATAATAAAATAAAAATTATTTACATAAGTTTCATCTTGATAAAATAATGCTTTAGTATTATATAGACTACACATATTACAACCATATGCATACACTTTTAATATGTACACAAGAGCAGTGAAAGAAAAATTATAAAAAACTTATGACACAGAAACTTATATAACTTATGACATAGAAACTTATATAAAGAAGGATAGATATTTGCATTCATCGAAATTAGTATAATATTGAAACCAATCTAAACCATTCATTAATTATGTGTGACATGTTGATTTCATTAAATTAGTTATGATGAATGTTTGGCTCTTAAATTTTTTATTTGAGGGAGGGCAATTATAAGTAAAATTAGTATTTTAAAATATGGGGGGGGGGGGAATATTTTTCATGAGACCAGTAGCATGTGGACCATATTATTGATTCTGGCCATTGGGCCATGATGGATAGTCACAGTCCATGTGGCCCCTTTCTTGGTTAAGAATCAGAGTTCCTTCGTGGGAAGAAATTGAAGCCAATAGCCAGTTTCGGATTTTCCCAATGAGTATTTAATCGTAGTTATGATCCATTTAGAAGTTGGCTGGGTAATAAAAATTTAATCTTAATGGAAACTTTTCCTTGATGAGTTGCAACTAAACATAAACAGTTCAGATCTTTAAAGAGTATTTATTCATAGTTATGATCCATTTAGAAGCTGGCTGGGTAATAAAAATTTAATCTTAATGAAA
This sequence comes from Pouteria campechiana, assembly GCA_036873735.1. Classification (NCBI taxonomy): domain Eukaryota; kingdom Viridiplantae; phylum Streptophyta; class Magnoliopsida; order Ericales; family Sapotaceae; genus Pouteria; species Pouteria campechiana. The sequence goes on along the minus strand of JAYJMB010058632.1, from coordinate 22,271 downwards.
AAATTTCCTTGGTGAGTTGCAACCAAACACAAACAGGTTAGATCTTTAAAAAAATGTTCTCAAAAGAAAAGTGACACTTGGCAATGAGAGGACTTTGAAAATCAGCCTCAAAGATCGAATGACAGAAAATTGTTGAACATACACTCTTAAATAGTTTAATTTTGATGATGAATATTCTTCACCAACTATATTTTAATGATTAGCAAAGATATGAGTAAAATGTTAAGGTACTAACAATTCATTCTTAAGCATTTTACAGAAATATATTTTTAAAATTAACTTGAGAATAATTGTCATAATAATCAAAGGAAAAAATCAAGTAAATGCTCAAGAAATTTAAGTATATAAATTATAGATATAATTAAAAGAAGAAAACAAAAAGTTTAAAGTTTTCAAGAAAGCTTCGGAGTTCGACTTCGAGTTTAAGTTTCATCCCTTTGGAGCTACTCAAGCACTTCGAAGACAAGAGGTTAACTCTTTGGAGCTAATGAAGTATTTCGAAAATAGAAGAAAATCCCTTCGGAGTCACGAAGTCACAAACTTCAGAGTCAGCAAAGGCATTTTGGAGTCACTGGAAAGCTTCGGCGACAAAGACACAACCTTATGGGATCACAAAGTCACAAATGTCAGATTCAGCAAAAACGCATCAGAGCCAAGACAAGCATTTTTGGAGCAACTGAAGCACTTCGGAGACACAGAAAAATAACTTTAGAGTGATAATGTTACTTTGAAGTTATAAGCTCATATCCTTCGGGGTCAATTAAATTGCTTGGGAGTCACGAGGTCAGAAACCTCGGAGTCAGTTAACGCATTTCGAAGTCACAGGCTTACGAGCTTTAGAGTTAAGTCAAGTACTTCGAAAGGCATTTTGGAGAGAATGAAGAGAGCCTTTAAAGTTAACAAAACACTCTTCAGTGAATATGATACATCGGAGTCAGAAAACAAGTACTTCAGAGCTAAGTGAAGTACTTTGGAGACAAAAACATTTTAGAGTTTGGAGTTAACTCCTTCAAAGTCACAAATTAAATACTTCAGAGATAAACTGGAACTTCAAAGTCAGCATCAATACATCCAACGCAAGTTGCTCTTGTTGCGCCATTTTGAAGCCTTCGAAACATATCTTCGGTGCATCCAAAGAAACGACTTGTGTGAGCTATGAAAAACTTCATATCACTTAGAAGCTTGGAGAATCCGATATTGGTTCGTATACTCCGAAACCTCACTGAAAGTACAACGGTCATAAATTTAAACATTTTTAAGCATTTAATGATTCTCACCTACCACAACAGAGAAAGTCAGATAACTAAATATAAAAGAAGTTAAATGAGAACGAAGAAGATAGTTTAACACTAAAAAGCAAGAAAGAGCATTGACTAAGACTTCAAGGCTTTTTTTCTTCATAATTTTAAATCCACTGCAATTCATTCAAAGAAGTATTCAAAGTCATTTATTCAACCATTTCTGGAGATTGAATCTTACTACTTTTATTTTCATATTACTTGTGTTTACTGCTTTCAAACTTCGTAGAAACTTAGCTTGTTAGAGACATCAATATTTGTACACATTTATTTCTATATATTTCTGCTAGTACGATGCTTAATATTTGTATAAGTTGGTTTATGAACTTGGAAACCAACAGGTATATTTGTTTGATCAGGAGATTACTGATCAAAGAAGATATTAGTAGAACCTTAGCTTAGTAGAAAGGCTAACTCGGAGAAGGGGAGTAGGAACCCAAGCGAATGGCCGAACCACTATAAAAATATCAGTCTAAGTGCATTGTGTTATTAGTATTTTCTTCAGTTTTTTATTTTAATTATTATTTAGCCAAAATTTTTAAAGACTCAATCCCTGCCCCTTCCCCCCTTCTTAAGTCACCATCTGAATGAGACCAATAATTGGTATCAAAGCAGACTTCACCAATTATATCTTACTATTCCATTTATAAACTTGTAAAGAGATCTCAATGGTTAGCTATTTCAACAACACTTCTGCTGAAGGTCAATCTACTTTTAGACTCTACTATTTGATAGTACAAACTATGGATACTAGAAGATGAGAATGAAAAATTTCCTGATTACTTCAGATTATCAGCTATGGAAAACCATCAAAGATAGTTTGATTGTCATAAATACTGAAGATAAATACATTGCTGAGGACATTCTTACAACCTAAAAAGATCTCAAGGCAAAGAACTGCCTTTTATTGCGCTTTTATATCCTCTGAATTTGACAAGTTTCTCTTGCGATACTACAAAGGAAATCTGGAACAAACTAGAGGATGCACATGAAGGTACAAAACAAGTAAAAGAAACTAAGATAAATATTCTTGTACAGGAATATGAAGCTTTCAACATCAAGGAGACAAAGTTTATCTCAAACTTGTTCAGAAGATTTCAAAAGATAACAAACGGGCTAAAAAATCTAAGAGAAAAGTATGTAGAGCCCAAAATGATAAAGAAAATTTTAAGATCTTTGTCAAAGTAATAGATGCCCAAAGTGACAGTAATTTAGAAAGTAGGAAATCTAGACACAATGAGTTTAAAAGAGTTTATGGGTTCTCTTATGACTCATGAGGTGTTAATGAAGCAAAGAAATACAGAATAACCAAAAGGCAAAAAAATAATTATTCTTAAAGCTGAGTCAGAGAATGACGGATCCCAAATTGATGCATTCACAAGTAGAGATGAAAACGAGAAAATGACAATAATTATAAAAAGATTCAAATCCATGCTAAAGAAGAAAAAGTTTGGAAACAGTCCAAGGAACAATTTTGAAAGAAATGACAGAAAGAAAGAACCACCCAGAAGAACCAGAAAAGCAATAAAATGATCAGCAAAAAAAGATGTACAACTCATACTTTAACAAAAATAACAATAGTAGCAGCAACAACAATAACAACAACAACAAAATAAGCAAAAAATTTCAAAAAAAAAAGAAAGCTCTAGCAGCATGAGAGATGCTAAAGAATATAATAAATGAAAGTGAGAATGAAGAACACGAAGCTCAAATTAGCAAATTTTTCCAAACAAAAGTATTTAAGATGAACTTCATACGAAAATTAGCTCCGTGGTAATTCATGAAGAGTAAGTAATTTCTGTTTCTAAAACTCTCAATCATAAAGAAATGTTAGAAGAATTTTATTCAGATTTTATAACTTTGAAAGAAAAGTACAAAAAAATTAAAAAGGAGCTCAAAAGAATTACAAACGAATAATCCAAAGTTAAGGAAAAAAATTTCAAGCTCAAGAGTAGTAACAATACCATTAGCACACTTAAGCAAATTATAGCTAAAAATAATACTCTGAAAAAAACATTGACTTTCACCTTGTTAAGAATAAAACCAAAGAAGAGAGGTGAACAGTAATAACATAGAAAATTTGAGCCTAAACAAACTACAATTTGGGTTCTAAAGACAGATGCAAATTTACTAAATGCAACCCAAATTCCTTTAGTTAAAATAATATTACCCAAGAAACAATGGGTACCAATGTTACCTGCAACTAACCCACCTGGACCTATTCCCAAATGGGTACCAAAAGTTAAGATTTAACTTTATCCATGCAAGTGTGCTTGGAAGCCACAAAGAGCAGCACATGGTGTATCGATAGTGGTTGCTTGAGGCACATGATAGGGAATAAGGAGCTGTTCATAGAACTGAAAATGAAATATGGTAGAACAGTAACCTTTGGTGATAATGGTAAAGGTAAAGTAGTTGGGATCAGTAAAGTCGGCCAACCACTATCTACCATAATTTCAGATGTACTTTTAGTAAAAGAATTGAAATATAATTTTCTTAGCATAAGTCAGTTTTGTGACAAAGGCTACAAAGTTGTGTTTGAATCTCAATTTTGTTTTGTACTAAATAAATCTTAATCAATTATAGTATATGGTAGAAGACATAGAAATATATATTTGGTTGATCTTTCTGATATTCAAGCTAAGTATCTTATTGTAAATGATAGTGAACCCATGTTGTGACACAAAAGACTAGAACATGCCAATAAAAATCTGATTGAAAGATTATATAATAAAGATCTAGTTATTGGCTTACAAAAACTCAAATTTGATAATAAGTTATGTAATGTTTGCATAAAAGGTAAGTAAGTAAAAGAATCATTCAAGTCAAACAAAGAAATATACACAATTAAACCCCTTTAGTTGCTACATATGAATTTAGTTAGACCAACAAGAACTAGAAGCCTTTGAGGAAAGCATTACGCATATGTCATTGTAGACGACTATAGTAAATTTACTAGGTAATATTTCTAGCATCCAAAGATGAAGTTTTTTTTTATTTTTTGAAGTATTTTCTAAATATGTACAAAATAAACAAAGTTCTCATATTATTGCTATAAGGAGCGATCATGGTGGAGAGTTTGAAAATTATAGATTTACTGATTTTTGTGAAAATAATGGTATTTTTCAAACTTTCTCTACACTAAGAACATTCCAATAAAATGGAGTAGCAGAAAGAAAGAATATATCATTGCAAGAGATGACAAGAACAATGATGAGTGAATTCAACCCCCTAGATTATTTTTAGGTTGAAGTAATGAACACCGCATGCTATATTATTAACAAAATCTTTACTAGATCCATACTCAACAAAACTCCTTTTGAATTATACTATGGCCAAAAACTAAATATCTTTTATTTTCATACTTTTAGTTGTAAGTGCTTTATTCTAAACAATGGTTAAGAAAACCTTAAAAATTTTAATGGTAGATCTAATCAAGGAATATTTCTGGGTTATTCCATTATTAGCAAAACGTTTAGAGTATACAACCCGAGACTTAAGATTATAAAGAAATCCATCCATGTTAAATTTGTTGAAAATACTAACTCCATGAAAAGAAATAGTGATTTTGATAATAAGACGAATAATCATTAATAAGTGTGGAGAAATTAAAATTACATGACAAACAAATAGAAGCTCCACTGTTAGAGATAACAATAGATGAAGTTGAACCATCCACAACATAGGTAATTAAGGAAGGTAACTCATTTCTTCCCAAAGATTGGAGGTTTATGCATGCTCATCCTGAACAGATAATTGGTGATGTATTTAATAAAGTTAGAACTATATCATCCTATCACCAAATATATGACAATTTTGCTTTTATTTTTCAATTAGAACCAACTTGCATAGACCAAGCATTAGAATATGAAAATTGAATTTTAGTTATGCAAGAAGAACTGGATTAATTGAAAAAAAATGATGTGCGGACTATTATTCTAAAACCAAACCATCAATCTATTATAGGAACAAAATAGGTCTTCAAGAACAAACTAGATGAATCAGGAATCGTTGTGAGAAATAAGAGAAGATTAGTTACAAAGGGATACTGTTTTGAAAAGTTATACACCCTTGTTATAAGGATTGAAGCTATTAGAATACTTCTTGCATTTGTATCATATATAGATTTCAAGCTATATCAAATGGATGTAAAGAGTGCATTCTTGAATGATTTTATTAATGAAGAGTTATATGTAGAACAACCTCTTAGGTTTGAAGATCCTCATTGTACAAATCATATATTCAAACTCAAGAAAGCCCTCTGTGGTTTGAAACAAGCTCCTAGAGTTTAGTATAAGAGGTTAAGTAAATTTCTAATTGAAAAAGATTTCTCAAGGGATAAAGTGGATATCACTCTCTTTATTAAGCATATAAAAAAAGATATAGTTTAAATTTATGTTAATAATATAGTATTTGAAGCAACTAATGAAAATCTTTGCCAAGAGTTTTCCAAGACTATGCAGGGAGAATTTGAAATGAGCTTCATGGGTGAACTCAGCTTCTTTTGGGATGAGTTCGTTTAGGATTACAAATCAAATAAGAAAAAGAAAGAATCTTCATCCACCAAGTTAAGTATACAAAAGAACTTCTAAAGAAATTTAATATTGAAGATGGTAAAAGATATGAAACACCTATAAGCACTTCAATAAAGATGGACAAAGATGAAAGAGGTAAATCAGTATGTAACAAACTCTATAGAAGCACGATAGGATCATTATTATATTTGACTGCAAATAGACCAGATATAATATTTAGTATTTGCATGTGTGTTAGATTTCAGCCAGATCCTAAAAAGTTATACATAATTGTTGTAAAGAAAATCTTTAGATACCTTTTAGACACACCAAGCCTCGGTTTGTGGTATCCAAAAGATTCTAATTTTAATTTAGTAGAGTACTTAGATGTAGATTTTGCTAGATATAAAGTAGATAAAAAAAGTAGTTCAGCATCTTGTCAGTTTCTAGGAAGCATGATCATATCATGGTTTTTCAAGAAACAGACATCTGTGATATTATCAATTACTGAAACAGAATATGTAGCAGCTGACAGTTGTTATACTTAGATTCTTTGGATGAAACATCAATTAAATTATTTTGGTCTTAACTAGATGTGACAACACTAGTGTCATAAGCCATAAGTCTAACCAAGAATCCAGTTTTACATTTTAGAACAAAACATTAAAAAATTAGGTACCACTTTATCAGAAATCATTTTCAAAATCATAACATTGGTTTAGAGTTTGTGCCCACTGAAAATCAGTTAGCAGACATCCTTACTAAACGTCTTCTAGAAGATAGATTCAGTAAATTAAGAACAGAATTAGGTACTTTAGATCCAAATGCCTATGTTGAAAATTAATAAAACATCTATATGATGAAAAATATGTTTCTTACTGATAATTCTAACAAAAATGCATAAAAAGAATAAAATTGAAAATTCATAAAATTTTGGAGCCTTTGAAATACCTTTCAAACCCTCCAATGATGACTAAAACGCCTCCGAAGAATTCCATTCCTCCGAAATAAAACTTCGATACCTTTGAAATCCATTTTACATCATTTCGTAGCCTCTGAAGGGCTATGTTATCTTCGAAGTAAAGTTTGAGAGTCACCAAAGTAAAACAGACTCGTTGCCTCTAAAGATCACACTTACTTATTTCGAATCCTCCGACAATATTTCGGAAAAACTAAAATCCTAAAATCCTATTTAACTATTCAAAGAACTTCGAAAACCTAAAACCTTTCTCTTCAAGCACCCAAAGAACCCCTTTCAAAGAAAACCCTTCATCTTCCCGCTGGATTCAAATTCCTCCGTTCAACTAAACTTTCTATCATAACTTTTCCATCAGTTTTCTTCCCATCTTAGTCCGGAAACACTCACAACATCCTAAAACTCAATCATTCTCTATTGCAATGGTGAGAACAAAGGGAACCACCAATGCAATAAATGAAAAAAGGAAAGAAAGAGAAGAATATCCAGAACAGAGAGCAACCAAGAGAATCAAGCCTAAAACAAATACACTTGAGGTAACATTTCTCAACAGCAAGTCCTATTACTTTAGGTGTATGAAAAGATATTATGATAGGAAGATTATAAAGGGAAGAGTTTTCAGTTTTAATATTTTCGGAGACAATGATATGAAAATTGAAGTATGTGATTGGTTTAGATACCAAGGATGAATGAAATATATAAGCTTCAAAGGAAATTTCTATCCAAGACTTGTGAGAGCCCTAATATGCAACATCAACATTAGAACAGAGAGATCATGGATAGGAGAAGTAGATGTAGATGTATCCACAAATAGTTTGAGAAGATGCTTTAATCTTCCTTTGGTAGAAATTAAACCAAAATGGCCAACCAGACAGAGACTATTCTCAGATTTGGCTGGAGCAGAAATTGATGAGAGAAAATTATCTCCACTCCTAAGTTTAAATCTCAAACCAGCCTATATGATAGTAATAAACAATATGTACCCAACAAAAGGGAGCCATAGGGGATGTATCAGAAAAGCATGGAAGAATACTATGGGCTCTCAAGAATAGAAAAAAAGTGGATTTGGCATTTTAAGATTCCATCTCCCTTATGGAATGACTCTAACCAAGCTAATAAGGGAAGTAGAAGTAAGTTCGTCTGAGGAATACAAAGAACCTCTACGAGACTTAGACACAATAGATGAAAAGACTTTGAAGATAATAGGATTCAAGAAAACTTCACAAGGTTAGGTCAATGAAAATCCAAGAAGAGTAGCTCAACTAAAGAGATCCAGAGCAAAGCAAGAAGAAGTAGAAAGAACAACAAAATAAGAGAATTTGGAACAAGAAAGAACAAATACTCCAAAAAAAGAAGAAAGACATATCAGAATAGAGGAGTTAGAAGCAATTTTAAGAAGAGAAAATAAAACAACAACAGCAGCAACCACCCTATCTTTCACTCCCATCAGATCTTCATCACCCATTAGAGCCACACATCAAACATCAATACCAACCATTTCATCAATCCCCACTACACAACTCATTCCACACCATTTGGAAAACCAACTTGAGAACATTGAAAACATGTTGACAACTCTAGCTCTTCAGATGAACACAATGGATCAAAGACTAAAGACTAAATTATGTCATGTCATCCATGATCTTAAGAGTTGATAAGATTGATCAACGACTTGACTCTCTACAATAACTAGCAGAGTCATTCAGAGGTCAAATTTATCATCTTCATTTCTCTCCACCTTCAACTCATTTTTCACCTCCTCCAACTCATTTCTTTCCATTTCAAACCAATTCTCTCGTTATAGTGATGTCTTCCCCTACACACTCTCCTCATCCATCATCTCTTGCAATTCCAGAGGTTGCTCAACCTGAGAGTGAACCTGCCAAAATTATTTCTCCCCCTCCTCCATCACAACCTCCATTTGTTCAAACTCCTGAAGTCAATCCATGTTGAGCTATTGTTAGACATGGAAAGTATCCTGTCATAGTACCCCTGCCTAGAATGTATTTTCTTCCCCCAGGACCATCCATTTGGTTGGACTGGACTTGGCTTGATCTTATATGATCAAGAGAGATAATCCCTGAACGAATTGAGGAAATTCCAAAATGGAATACACTTTCAATTAATCTAGAATGGAGAAGACCTCCCACTCCCCCACAAATTCTTCCACAAACCCCTCCACAATCTCCTCCAAAATCATTCGATGATAATCCTGACATTCTCTTTTGTGTCTCAAATCCAATCAAGATGACATTTTCTAAGTTAGAGAGTAAATCAAAAATCAACTCTAAAGTTGTTAAGATGTTTCTCTCTCAATCCATCATTATATCTCCTCAATAATTTTTATTCTCAGAACTTGAGGATCCTAATATTTTGCATAGGATTAACTTCTTCCTAATCCTCCATTGACTCCCAAAAACCACAAAATTCAAATTCCTGATAGAGAGTCAATCCTTCAAAAATATTCTAAAGTTCTTCACTTACTCCCAACTTCAAAGAAATCTAGAACCACATTTTCACCTCCCTTAGGTCCTCATCAACTCTTTCTTATCACTAAGGAAGAACTCTCATTCTACAATACTGCAAATCTAGAGGCAATTGCTGACAATCTTCCTCTCCTATATCCTTAGCTATCCGATACTTCTATACAACACAGGATAAGGCAAATACAGTCTCAATAAGCTTCTTTACCAAAACCAAAAATCTTCACCACTACCTTCTACAAAACCCAAAATCAGAAAATCTCCTGCAATCCCAAAATCAAAACCACTACCCAAACCATCATCTTTTACACCTTCATCTCAATCATCCTCTTCCAAACCCAAGAGGAAGCCAAGAATTCTCCCTCAAAGGAACACAAAAGGGCTCATCTTTCCAGAATTACCATGAACCATCAAGAGTACATTGCCAGAATGAATGCCAATACAAAAGCCCTCTTAAAAGGGACTCTAGTATCCTTTCCTGAGTTGTTGAATTCACAATTTAGAGAATGTATTGATTTCATCTATATCTCTGGCTGTGGACCCATAGCATATACCTATGAACCCCTTTCAACAATCCCAAAGGATTCATCTTTCATTCCACCAAAAAAGACCCAAGTCATCTTTTAAATCATCAACCTCTCAACCTAAACCTGAACAATTTTCTAAAACCTATAAGAGAAAACCCAAACCATCTCGCTGATTCTGCTGCCTCTCTCTCTCTATATATATATATATATTCTTTTTCTTTTTGCTATCTCTCTGATGGATATTTTTTTTATTATCCTCTTACAATCTGTACTTTCTATAAGGAACTCTTTCTGTATGAAATTTTGATCATATTTATAAATTTTTGTCATGACAAGTTATGTTTTGTATTGGTCTTCTTCATTTTGTTTCTTTCCACCTTTTTTATTCTGACAAAAAGGGGGAGAAAATATACTGAAATGTATAACAATTTGTATGAACTATAGTGCACTCATTCAGAGGGAGTTGCACTAAATTAATAGAATTTCATTGAAACGCTTACTTTTAAATTCATTGTTAGATAAGTTTTAAAAGGTGCATCACTCAATGTTTTGTCATCGTAAAAAAGAGAAAGAATGTTAAACATACACTCTTAAATAGCTTGATTTTGATAATGAACATTCTTCACCAAAAATATTTTAATGATGAGTAAAGACATGAGTTAAACATTAAGGTACTAACAATTCATTCTCAAGCATTTTACAGAAATATATTTCCAAACTTAACTTGAAAATAACTTTCATGATGATTAAAGAAAGAAACCAAGTAAATGCTCAAGAAATCTATGTATATAAATTACAGATATACTTAAAAGTAAAAAATAGAAAATTCAAAGTTTTCAAGGAAGCTTCGGAGTCGACTTTTTAAGTTTTATCCCTTCGGAGCTACTCAAGCACTTCAGAGATAAGAGGTTAACTCTTCGGAGCCAATGAAACATTTCGAAAATAGAAGGAAATCCCCTTGGAATCACCAAGTCACAAACTTCGGAGTTAACAAAGGTATTTTGGAGCCACTGAAAAAACTTTTAAGACAAAGAAACAACCTTTCGAGATTACAAAATCATAAGTGTCGGATTCAACAAAAACACATCAGAGCCAAGACAAGCATTTTTGGAGTCAATGAAGCACTTCGAAAACACAGAAAAATAACTTCAAAGTAATGATATTACTTCGAAGTTATAAGCTCACATCCTTCGGGGTCAATTAAATTGCTTTGGAGTCATGAAGTCAGAAACTTCGGAGTCAATTAACGCATTTCAGAGTCACAGGCTTATGAGCTTCAGAGTTAAGTCAAGTATTTCGGAAGGCATTTCGGAGACAATGACGAGAGCCTTTGAAGTTAACAAAACACTCTTCAGTGAATATGATACATTAGAGTCAAAAAACAAGTACTTCGGAGTTGAGTGAAGTACTTTGGAGACAAACATTTTGAGTTTGGAGTTAATTCCTTCAAAGTCACAAATTAAATACTTTGGAGATAAATCGAAACTTCGAAGTCAACATCAATACATCCAACACAAGTCGCTCCTGTCAAGCCGCTTTAGAGCCTCTGAAACACATCTTCGGTGCATTCGAAGAGACGGCGACTTGTGTGAACTATGCAAAAAACTTCATATTAGTTAGAAGCTCGGAGAATCTGATATTGGTTCATATACTCTGAAACCTCGCTGAAAGTACAACGGTTATAAATTAGAAAATTTCTCAATATTTAATAATTCTCACCTACCACAGCAGAGAAAGTCAGAGATCTTAATATAAAAGAAGTTAAATGAGAACGAAGAAGATAAGTTTAACGCTGAAAAACAAGAAAAAGCATTTACTAAATCTTTGAGGCTTTTTTCTCCACAATTTCAACCCTACTGTAGTTCATTCAAAAAAGCATTCAAAGTCATTCATTCAACTACTTCTAGAAATTGAATCTTACTGCTTTTATTACAATATTACTTGTGTTTACTATTCAAACTTCGTACAAAATCAGCCTATTAAAGATATTAATATTAGTACACATTTATTTCTGTATATTTCTATAAGTTAAGGACTTGCCACTATGTAGTAAAAGCAAGTAGGATACATGTTTAGTATTTGTATAAGTTAATTGGTAAGCTTGAAAACCAACATGTGTATCTGTTTGATCAGGAGGTAATTGATCAAAGGAAGTGTTAGTGAAACCTGAGTTTAGTAGAAAAGGCTAACTCAGAAAAATGGAGTAGGAACCTAAGGGCCGAACTACTATAAAAATACCAGTCTAAGTACATTGTGTTATCAGTATTTTCTTTAGTTTTACACTTTAATTATTATTTGACCAAAATTTTTAAAAATTCAATTCAACCCCTCCCCCCCTCTTGAGTCACCGTCTGAATGGGACCAACAAGAACTACCATGCAAATGTAGTAGAGATCAGAATCATCATGTACTGATGCCTTCTAGGTTTCAAAGCTTTCCATCTGTCCCTTCAAATTCTTCCACTCGCCACTGGAAAGAGACCAACGATAGAAACATATGAAGTTGCAGAAGCTGGTTGCATTTCCAGCACCGACAGGGCCCTCCTCATATTCTCTCAAACAAGAGCTATGACATGGAAAGCAACAGCAAGAATGTCACCTACGCATCCAACATGCATATGAATCCGGCCATGTTCCTCCTTGCAGATGTGCTGGTGGGGCTTTCCAAGTCAGCTCGAAGAACAATGAGAGTGGAAGAGGAGTACAACTATTGAGTTGACTATTAGATTCTTTGAATTAAGTAGGGAGCACACTGGAGGCCATTGGGTGAAACGGACAAAAGAATTCGTAGAGCTGTGGAGGTACAACAGGCCTTTTGAATACATCATTTTGTCAGCGGCAATAACTAGTCCAAGGGAAGTATTGAAAATGAAAACAGTGGAGATAGTTGTAACTGCATTCGTTGAATGGGCCAAAGAAGAGAATGGAATAAATAAAAGAACGATGAAGAGGATTGGGAAACCAGAAGACTGCACTAGTGTTGCCATCCATTTGCTGTCCCTACTCTGTCATAGTAAAGTTGCCCAAGCTAGGTGCCCACTACTTGCCTAGCAAAGAGAAGACCATGCTGAGAACAACCAGGAGCTTCCGCTGCCATTCTTTGAACCTCAGCAGCAGTTCTTTTTGGTTGGTAGCAGTTGCATCTTCAGTTGAGTTCAGCTCTTTGCCTGCTGCTTGAAGTAGCTACTAATGCTGAAGAATGAGACTTTCCAAGCCATCTTCCTGCCATTGAATGCAATTGATACAAAATAAATAAATGAATGAATCACAAGTAGAACTCTCTTGGATTCTCTGAGAATAAGATTGCCCTTTCCTCTGTTGGTGCACTTCAAAAAGTTTTAAGTTTCTCAAACTGCAGATTTTCTATCTGATTTAAGCTTAATCATTAGATCTAAGATCTCAAGGTAGATCAAGAAAAGAAGATATAAAATAATCTTCCAATTATCAAATAAAACAAAAGACAATTTCATTCCATAGTTTGTCATATGAGATGCCCTCATTCTTGAGAATTTAACCTCAGATTGGCATCGGAGAGAGAGAGAGAGTAGTTCAAGGACAGTTTCTAGAAACTGTAGCAATTTACCAGCAAAACTCTCTCTCTTTATTTAACTCTCATATGAAAGAAGCTAACCCCACACTAGTAAGCTCTGCATCATCTTGGAGGCTCCAACCATTCTGATGCTGTGGCCAATGAAAACTTGGTAGAAGCTAATCTGCAGGGAACATTTTCGTATACTTGATGAGTTGACCATCATCCCAAACAGCTGCTGATGTGATGCTATTGTGCCAAAGCATCAGAAGAAATGGAAACAGGTAGTTTCCCACTAATATGGTGGAAACCAAACATGCCTCTATACTGTGCTAGTAAAAATAAATGCTAGCCCACCATCCATGAATTATAGACAATCATAAGTGGATGTCTGAATTGCTCCTATTCCCCCATCATATGCTGTCATGGCAATCAAGATCTAGGCCAGTCATAACAGCCACGGAAAATATGCAACTAGACTGAAACTTGAATGCGCTGGGTGAATCCTGCTACCCCATATCCAAATTTAATTGAGTAACAACATGATTCCTGCCAACCTTTTCAATTCTTAAGGTCATATTATTGGGATTTACAATGTATGTTGTGGTGAATTTCAGATACTGGCTGCCAAATATCACACCACCTTTATCAAGTGTTGCAGTCTGCAATAAGAAACATAAAATACCATAGGCACCATGTCGTAACTTGTAGTCTCTGCATCGCTATCAACATCAGTGATTATAGTGCTTGTTTCAAATCGGTAAATTGATTAAAATCAAGGAGTGTGGATGACCAGACTCAGTAACCAAAATTCTACATTTCTTCCTTGAATTTAGCAGTTAAGGATCAGATTTTTACACAAAGAATTAGCTCAGCACACATCACATATCTGAACAGGCAAAGATTACCACAAAAGTTAATACCTAGACAATGAGAGATGGTAAGCGCCAGAAACAATGAATTAGAAAGTACCAGAGAGAGAGACAGAGACTCTAAATTGCAACTCAGTTTCAACATCCTAAATCAAGTTAATAAGAAAGCAGCTACATACATCTTGATTCTAACTGGAACCCAAAGCACCAAAAGTTACATACAAGAACATTTTTACAATAAATGACAAAAGAAAACCTCTATCAAGCAGCAGAATTAGGACCTTCTCTGACATCATTTGTTCTTGCTACTGCTGCTGCTGCCTTGGACTTAGAACCATCAACGTAATGCTGATATATGTAAGAAATAAACCCCCAAATAGCCAACAACATAGATATTACCTTCACCCCATTCATTTTGTCATGAAAGAAGATAACAGCAAAAACGGGAACAATAGGCAGTGCCAAAGTGCTAATGACATTCGAAAAGAGTGATGACACCACAAATATCAACCCCACAACACCCACTGAACAGATCTGCCAGCCCACAGCTGTCCAAACCAGTGTCATTATATATGCCACCTTCCCCTTTCCAAACCCATCCATCTCTCTTGTCAGGATCCTCCATTCTTCACTGGCAAATAGGCCAACCACACAAACACATGTAGCAACGGCTGATGTGCAAATTTGCATCTCCAAGACCACGGAGAAGGTCTCCTTCTTAAGAATCTTCTCGAAAGAAAACTGCATTAGTGAGAGTATTAGAGAGTACGTGGCAGAAGCACCCAATGTGCAAAGGAAGCCAGCCGCATACTTCCCAGTGGAGGTACTTGTGGAGCCCTCAGAATCAGAAGTAACACCAAGAAGTGCAGCAGAGAAGGTCAGGAGGACAACAGAGTTGAGTATAAAGGAAGAGAACTTCTGTGAATTGATAAAGTATGAGAAGATAGAATTAAAGGCCAACTGTGTTGCGCAAATAAGGGAGTAAGTAGAGACAGGGAGGTAAAGAAGCCCATATGAATACATCATGTTGTCACCTGCAATAAGAAGGCCAAGTGAAAAATAGATGAAAACAAGCGTCCTGGTGGAAGTGGCTGCATAGTTGATGAAAGGGGTAGAGGAAGGAAAGAGAAAGAGGGGAATGAAGAGGATCGGAAAAGCTGCACTTTGTACTAGAGTTGCCATCCATTTGCTATTTCCACCTTTATCATAATAGAATCTCCCAAGAAGAGTGGCTATGGATTGGCCAGAGAGCACAAAGAAGATGTTGACAATAACCAGAAGCCACCATCGCCAGTGGCTGAGTATGGCAGGAAAGGATTGGTTGGTGGCAGTTGCATCTTCTGATATGGTAGGTTCTTTGGCCTCTGGCAAGGGGGAAACAAACAATATAAAAGAGGATTAGCATATCAAATTTTGAGTGAAGCAAAAGAACAAACCAAACAGGAAAAAGTCTTGCATAGAAGAGAATTATTGGTATGATTAGTTTAATGGAAGAGAGAGAATATTTCAATAAGTCATTCGCTTATTAAAAACATTTTAAGTCACAAACCGAATAGGAAATAAATCATGATAGATGGAAACTCCTCATTATCAACTGGCGAACCACATGAACATCTAATCAAGCTGAAGCAATAGAGGATCCAATCCTCATGCTTACGTATCAAGGATGAAACAATGGAATTAGAAAGCCCACAGTTGATCCAACGCCCAAAAATACTGATTATAACCAAATGGATCTCATTACATCCTTCCACCCTATAATCATCATCACCATCCAATTCCTTACATCAAGTACTAAAGTCTCTTCTCACCAACCAATAGAGATATGAAAATTCAAGAATTGACCAAAAAAAATGGCAGGCTAGTGCATCAATTCCCAGACTAAATTAACACAAGCAATCCTTCATCATACAGCATATCTGAAAAGCCTTAATAACAAAAATGATACAAGCTGGAGATCCCAATATCATATCTATAGACCATGAATCAATAATCCATATTGTTGATATGATCAAATCCATCAGGCACAAACCATTCCTTAAGTACCCCATAACTTGGACAATCTTAATTATTCGACTCCCACCACTTTTTTATGTGAATGAGGACCTTCGATGTAGTTTTTTTTTTCAACGGTCCAGCAGCAAACCACCTCTTAGATGTGGCAGCCTTCCGAGGCATTCCACTCTGACAGCAAGAATCAGATCAACGGTCTGGATGATGGGATTGAAACAATAACGACAAATAAGGAATCAGATCAACGGTCTGGATGATGGGATTGAAACAATAACGACAAATAATAATCCACCACCTCAGACAAAACTACAATTTTTCAGACTTGTAGGTTGAAATAGAACACGAAGCAAGTGAAACGTAATGGTTTTTGGATTTTTTGCGGCAGTGAAGAAACCAAGCCCAGGAATTGTCTTGTGCCGCTGTCGTCATTGAGGAGCAGATGAGATAGAATTACAGCTATTTCAGATTATGGATTGGCTAACTTCTACAAGTAGAGAACATAGTTCAAGAATCCAGACGGTCCATTTGAGGGCCCTACAATGAATAAGGCGAAGTATACATAGTCTATGAAATTGGACAGGGGGAGGTCCGACTGGGAGCGAAAAGGCAATCCACGCTCCAGGATAAGCGGCAAAGATGAAATGGATAGCATCAGATATGTGGAAAGAAATTTTCGGGAAGCG
This sequence comes from Pouteria campechiana, assembly GCA_036873735.1. Lineage (NCBI taxonomy): Eukaryota > Viridiplantae > Streptophyta > Magnoliopsida > Ericales > Sapotaceae > Pouteria > Pouteria campechiana. The sequence continues at coordinate 5,377 of JAYJMB010058632.1, read as the reverse complement.
CATTTATCCAAACTGCAAAAAATAAAGAAAAGGAAGAGAGAGGAGACCTTTTACGTCTAGATGCTGCTCCTGAACTTCGGCCATAGAGAAAGATGTTCGAAGAAATAGGAGATCGAAGTACAACGAAGAAAGAGCCAACGCCTTTTGACGCGAGCGAGAGAGAAGTGCAAAGGAGGACTGGGAGAGTGCAGCAAGCAACAGACACATCACAAAAAATCCTGTGGGGCCCACCACTGAGATAGTTGATTTTTCCACGCCACCAGTCGGATATCAGCACGATTGATCATTTGGTGCTCATGCTCATGCACTGACGAGTGGTATGCTGGGGTTAAGATGCTGCTGCAGCTGTCTCAATCTTTAGTATTTACATCCAGCGAAGCAGACTGATTGAAGAAAACCAGACCACCGACATGGGGATATTTGTGATCGCACGTGGATTAGCTGGAGCACCGCGCTCTACCTTGAGGTAGAGCGAAGTGTGAAAGTAGCCATACATCTCTCTCTCACACACACGCACACACTGTTGAGTAATCATTTTTTTATTAAATTCATCACAAAAAGATTTATACTCATCGATTCCTTATGCCATCTAAGATCATTTGCATGTAAAGATAAGATCGAACCGTCAACCTATAGGGGTATTATTTCATAATAATATTATTTATATATTTTTTTAGATCTATACATTATCTTTAGAATGAATTGATATTTAAAAATTTATGATAGTATAATATTCATGTTAGTAATATCGATTTAAAAATGAATATGTTATTGTTTTTATTCTTACAGCCCATGTGGAAAAAATCAATATCTTTAATTTTTTAGTTTATGATATTAAATATTGAATCCTATTTTATTACTGCTCCTCTCTCTTTGTGATGAGCGGAGGCCGTCAGATTTTCATCTTCAGTCGTCCAAGTTAGCCGTATTCAATTGCAAAACACCTCCACAAAATGTCAGTGGTATTTTCCACAAAGGCGGCTCCGTGTCCGGCTAAGCGGTACTTTTCGCACCGGGTAGGAAAGTATTATCAAAACCGGACCGGTGGAACCGACCAGGCGTTCGTTCACGGTATGACCAGTTTGACCGGCTAGGGTTGAACTGATTTTTTGTTCTTTTGAAATGCTCTTAAAAAAATAATAAAGTATAAATTTTAAAAATCTTAAGTATAGGTATTGATTTAAATATGTAGATCTTTTATATAATATTTTATTATTTTAATTATACTCTTATTTTATTAATAATATTTAAATTTTAAAAGCATATACTATTGAACCAAACTGGCTTGACAGGGTCGCTGTCGAACGGTTTGACCGGCCGGTCCGCTTATAGAAACCAAGTAGGCAAACGGCCACCAGGTTTGGGGCCCACCAAACTTCAGTAGAGGATATACCCACGTGCACTTTTCGGTGGATACCGGCGCCGCCAAGAGAGAGGAGCTGGGATCAAGCGATCGACACGTTTCAATCTTAAAATCTAAAGCACCCATTTTCTTATATCGAAAACTTAATGATCTTACTTTCTTTTCTTCAAATAATACATACATATGTGTGTGGAATTACTTAACAATATAAATTATATTATCTGAAATAAAATGTCTTTTAAATTGAATCCTACATATTGATACACTTGGCTTAAATTAGGGGAAAAAAAGGAAAACAGAACTTGTTGCCATTCTTTTCGAGGGGGCTTGATTTAATTTAAAAAAAAACAAACTTGCTTTAATGAACTGTTTAGATTTTAGTCAACTGTGAAGTGGCTCCCCTGTCATACCAGCTCCACGTGTACGGCAAAACTCATGTCTACTCGATCCTGTCTTCTCAACAAATGCGGTATTCAAAACTCATCTAATGTCCGGCAAAACTCATGAGCAGAACCAAACAATGAAAATCCAAGATTATCTATTGAATTCTAAATTTTGATAATGGCGATAGTCCAAGGTTCTAAATCCACTGGATGAGCAGAATAACCAATTTCTCTCAGGCGTTGGGTATTATAATGCATTCTTCGGATTACACGTTGTCTGATAAATAGCCTAATGTACAATCTGCAAGACGTTGGCAGCTTCACCATGCAAAACCTGTTCAACTCGCACAAATCATTTGCTAAGGGCAACAACTGATTGGGAATCAAAGCCCATAAGAAGAAACCATAACAACCAAGATAGTTTAAACTAAAATCAAAACAATAGTTACAAACTCCCCGTATCTTGAATCTGTCCTATTTCTCATAGTTCAGAGAGCTAAACCGGGCTTGAATTTGACCTCCATTTTGCCCTAGACAACATGAAGATCATTTGCATCAGACTGATGGTTTCCTTCTACACACTCTTTTTAAGAACTGCAGTCCAACACGACATTACCAACTCCGGGTGCAGCTAGCTCTGTCAAATCCTCCTACCAAATGAGTGGTCTTCTATGGCTGTAAGTATACATTTTCACTGAAACTCTTGCCCGTTAAGATGAGTGAACAAACTCCATGCAGGCAAGAGGTATGTGGTGAAAGAATGATAAAGGAGCACACAATGCAATTTTTATCAGAACTAACAAGAGCAACCACCAGTCTGTTGTTGTGACTGTGATGCATTTGAACTGGTTCCCTTGAGATTGACATCAACCATGTCTTCTTGCTTTGTTGATGACAGTGTCTCCATCCCTGGCAGCGCAGCGGCAATTTTCCTGAAGAGAGCCTGAAGACATTTATGTGTGCTTATTACTCCCCATTTAAGTAAAGAGCAAATCTCTAGTGTAGTTGCAATGAGCAAAATGTATGAAAGGAAGAAGTTAAGGGAAAGTTGGTACACCTTGATATTGAAGCCTGCTTTGGCACTTGTCTCAATGAACATGACATTGAGCTCACGGCCTTTGGCTTCTCCTTCCTCTATTGAGACTTGCCTGTTGCATATTTGCCATGAGATCAATTGTGCAACTACTAACCGCTTACCAAATATCAAATTGAGACCCACACTTTTCTTCACAATGAGAAATGGCATGTTAACGCACTTCAGATAACAGAGAACTTAGGGGTAAGAAAGGATTCCAGACGTCACAAAAAAAGTAGTGCAAAAGATGAGACACATTTCACTGTGAAATTCAGTAATTAACCAACTGTTCAATTTAAGAGATTAATTCTTACAACCAACCAGTTGCAGAAATCATTTATCAGAATCTTTAGTGTTGAATCCATAATCAAACACTGGTGGAATCATTTCTTTGCATTTGAGTTTCACGCCATCATTCAAAGACAGAAATATAAGAAAGAGAATAGACAAGAGGGAGAGGTGACACTGACAAACAGGAATTTTATCAGATGAGAGAATTCGAAAGGAATTCTAAGGCCCACAATGAGGCTTGTAAAATAACATGGCCCACATGCTCTCTACAAAGGCATGCTTATGGATGGTAAGAAGCTCAATTAAACATTTTAGGTGGACCAGAAGATGATTGATATACCTACCAAATCTAAAAAAAGTCTCAAAGAGAATCAAAAGGAATTCAACCTTTTGACAGAAATGCATGAATCACAACGACATAGCTAACACAAAGCAATATAAGCATAGAAGAATCATAAAATTTATCTAAATGAAGCACGTATTGATTTTAATAGTTGAGGATCAGCAAGCAGTGCTCTGTTGTAATTAACAAGAACATTCCAATAATCAATAGTCACTCTATGCAACCTGTTGTATGAAATTATTACCCATATCTATATATATATATATATGGGGATATGCTTCTATGGTGTCAAGTGTCAACAACATGGAAATGAATTAGTGATGTCAATCCATTTGGGCCAACCTTGATGATTATTTAACCCTTGGGTTACAATTGATTAGATTTCACATAATCATCAAGGCGAGCCAGATGGAGGGGGACAACAATGTTAACACCATATAAACATTTCCTATATATTATGACAAATGAGAAACTAACACCATACTGTACCTGTCATCAATAAAGGTCTCTTTGTAACAAGACATTGGCTACAAGGTGAGGAGCTATTAAGTAAAGAAGGGAAAGAAGAAATCCAACTTTATTTAGTTCTCATTTTATTCATTTATTTCGCTAATGGTTCCTTCTCGGTCTTCCTTATGAATTTTTGTTCAACTTTTTTAGAGTGCCTTTGTTAATTTTGACATTTAAGACACCTTGCAGTTTCTGGTACTTCTAAAACATCCTACCCCACCACCCCCATTTTACCAAAAGTGACAAATTAAACCATAACACCCCAACCCCAGTCAATATAAGGTATTGTCACTTTGGACCCATTTGATTTTGTTGGCACTCAAAACCTTGCATGTTTTTGTCCCTTTGGGCTAACTCTCTAGCCCAAAAACCATCTCACAAAGACTTGCCACGGTTCATCCTAAAAACTCTCAATCTCTAGTCATATTAACTTCTAAACCAAATCTATTACCAATTGAGGTGTTTCACAAAGACTTATGGTTCACACCTGAAACCTCAATCTCGAGTCATATTGATTTCTAAACCAAATCTCTTACCAACCAAGTTACTAGCTTAGTTGGTAAGACATTTGGATTAAGAACCAATATGACTTGACTTCAAAGACTTGAGTGCGAACTATGACAAGTCTTTGTAAAGTGCCTTTTGAGCTAGAGAGTTGGCTCAAAGGGCCATACGGGTTTAGAATACTAGTGGAATCCAGTGGGGCCTAAAGTGGATAATACTTTACATTAGTTGTGGCTTCAGTGTTACAAAAAGTATCAAAAAATTGAAGATAAGTCAAATATCAACAGTACACGTACACATCACTGATGTTAAAGACGACAATTACTCATCAAGTAATGAGCCAAAGAAAGCATATTCCTTTCAAACACATATTTTCCGCAGCGCATTAAATTTGTTGGGATTGAGAAAGGTACCAACCCTTAAATCAAGTTGGGGAGAAGTGGAAATGTCCTTCTAAAGCTTCACACAATTATTGGGTACCAGTCAAATCAAACCTAAAATTCTATGCAATCCATAAGGCCACTATTCTCTAAGGGACAATGTAACAACCCAGGCTCTAGTCGAGGTATTGTCCGCTTTGGCCCCTAGAGCATCCTTACAAGGAAACTCCCCATCGAGCCGCTCGGTTTTATCCCACAAAAGGCGCCTCCCCTGGAACATCAGAGTACGCAGCGGAAGGTATTGTCCTCTTTGGCCCTAGGGCATCCTTACCAGGAACCTCCCCATCGACCTCAAGGTTTTGTCCTCAAACAAGGCACACACCACTATCAAGGCGCCTCGACCAATTACCACGAGCCCCCACATATAAGCCAGGACTTCCCCTCTCACCCAGGCAATGTGGGATCTCACATCCACCCCTCCTCAAGGTTGCCATGTCCTCATGGCACACACCCCCGAAGACTGTTGAG
>JAYJMB010058621.1:0-26985 GCA_036873735.1 Pouteria campechiana | reverse complement strand
ATCCATACCAGCGCCAGGTGGTTTATTATTCGTGACTTTTTAGCAAAAAAAAAGTGGTAATTTTAAAATCAGTAATTTACAGTATCTGATCTGGGCATGTGCCATGTCACATGATCGGAAGGCGCAAGGCAACAATCACGCCCGAAGAATACAGTCCGTAATTTGTCATAATTTTCGTGAAATAGAAATTACTATAATAAAACATTAAATTGCAAAAATAAGAATACAAAAAGCACAATATTAATTAAAAGAAATGAATAAATAATCTAAATCATTCTCTCATATGTAGGTAAGCGTGATTCCTCAGATAAACTTCGTCTTCCTGATTGGATACATGTCTAAGATAGGGTGTAAGTGAGTTGGGTTTAACGCATCAACCCCCATTTAGATGTTGGGTTAGAGCTAATCCAACCCATCAACCCAAGTTTATATATATATATATATATATCCTTATCTGCGCTTTGACAATAAGTCATAATTCTTAATTAATTAGAAATTTAACTAAGAAATATTTAGAAAAGCTTTTATACTGATGATTAATAATAATAAATTATTATTTAAATTAGTTAAAAGAGAAGATTTTCAAATTTTCACAAAGTCTTATAACTACTCTTTAAACTTATTTTTATTAATTAATAAAATTATATATTTTTATACCACTTTTTAAATTTATATTATTTTTAGCTCAAAATGTCAACCCATTTTTAACTCACAACCCAACCTCCAAATTTTAAGAGTAGGGTTTTGACTAGGTTAAGATTTTTAAAAATAAGTTGGATTAGTATTAGGGTTGAGGGATTGACTCGAAAACTTGATCCCGCCCTAGCAGGTGTTACCCTAATCTGACATGCTATACCTCGGGTTTTTACACATGCGTTTGGCAAGATACGTAGATGGGAATGGAATTATAACCCTCATCTCAATAATGAATGTATGTATATTTATCTGCCCTATACATTGTAATAATTCTACTTTTTCTTTGCCATTCCATAGATTTTTCATTATTGTCTTATATTGATATGATTTTTGTTTCTTTAGTGGTTGACATCATCCTCTGTCTTGCTCACATTATCTACGTTTCTATTTCATTTTCAACGTTCAAAAGTGTGCAACACACACCCTATGGTCATAATTGCAAAGGGTTTTTAGCACATAGATCACAGAAATTTATTGTTATTGTAACCGATGCTATATAAAAACTTATAAACATTGGTTAATAGATATTTTCCAATCATGTTGAGAATGGGATTCGTGCGAGGACTTTTGGAAGTCGTTGGGAATCGGATTCGTGCGAGAAACGTTGGAAGTCGATTTCCCCCTCTTTTGTCTGTCATGCTCGGAAGTCTTTTCCGTAGTGATGGACAATCACTAACATCGCCTTTATCTTCCTCAATTTTCTTTTCCTGGCGGGGTCTGCTACTCAAACAGACCAGATAGTTTTCTGTAGTGGGTGGGGAGTTTAGAACCATCCAGTTAATGTTTTGCCCACGCAAGTCGGGGTTCATCAGGTGAACGGTCTGGATCACCCGTAAAGGAGCCCTTTATGATGTAATGCCGGCACAGAAAATTACTTTCTAATTAGAAGATCATCTCCGGGTGCAGGCATATGTTAGAGCTAGAAAAAAGAAACTTGGCTTGATAGAGAACAATCCACCAGCCAAATAAATGTGAACGAAATCCCACGTCGCCACGTGCGACATCAAGAGGCTATTGGAAGCCAAGTAAGCCGCTTGTGTGCCTCGGGCCACTTGTCAAAGGTGCTTGCGGCCGGTCACGCTCATACATTGAATTTAGGCCTTTGAAAATTTCTTACAAAATCCTGCGAAAATAGAAATGGAAATGCGATGGCTCTCACGTCGATGTGACCCAATGCATATCTACGATACATTTGCTCTCTTGAGAAATTTGACTGCAAGAGGGCTAGATCTCACCTGATCTCTTACTAATTGACTATGAGCAGTTGATTACTGTGATTTTAGTTAAATCCCAATGGATGGTCGTATTCCGCATGTTTCGGGAATGAATGATCGGTACTAGTAATTGCTGCATATCCGGAACTGGAAGTTGGGTGCGAAACCTTCATGATGACAAATACAGCATGTGCAATCGACAAGGCATAGAAAAATGGCTTCAAATTAGAAGGTGACTTCGAGATGGACCACCGTTGCGTCACAACCGTTTGGCTTTTTGTAGAGAGAGAACGGAAAAGGCATGATTAATTCGGGGGCTTTTTAAGGCATGAATAGAAACGTGACTTCCAAAGTGATAATTGCGGAAGTGGAGGGCCATGTTCATTGAATCCACCTCATGTGAGGGCGTCATGATGTGCGAACATTAGCAAATAAATATAAAAAATTACAATTGCATAAATTCCACTGTTAACTGTTATGATGGGTAATTTAGAAATTATGAAAGAAATTTAAGATATACTTTAGACCTTTATAACTGTAACTAAGAAAGTTGGTATAATTATAAAATTTCTAGAAATTATGGGTGCATTTGTGAGATTTTACTTATATGCATATTCCTGCAACTGCAAGAAAAAATGTGTAAATATATTTGTAAATGCCACAATTAAAAAATCAAAATATTTACTCCAGTACTATAATCTTATAATATAGCTATTTTTATGCGTATAGAATTTTATTATTCATTTATTTAATAAAACATCATATGTCAAATGATTTAGAATATTATAAAATATGGTACTAGTCAACTTTAATCTCGAAACAGTCTCAAAAGGGCAAGCGACGGTAGTGCACAACGCGCGCAGGCTACAGAGTACATAGCTCAGCGTACGTGCAAAGATGAGGCGTTGCCGTACACGATCTTATCGAATTTGAAATATTTTGGGTTCCACTTTTTTAATAATTACAAAAGGAATTTACAATTCGCTCGTTTTCTTTTTGCTGCTCGCCCACGTAGCATTCTGCTGTAGATACTACCGTCACTCAAAATACGCATGCCTCCACGCCCGCAGGGGGCGATTCCCAATCGCGAGCCGAACAAAGGCATCCGAATCATCGGCATGTTAGCAAAAGAATGTGTGAGCTGGCTATAGAAAATCAGCACACGCATAATCCAATTGAAGCCGGTAATCATGTGGACGAGAAGGGTACGGTGCCAAATATAAAGGCCTACTCGAGAAGTATGCATCCCGTTTCAAAGGAAATAATTAGAAAACATTCCACTTTTATTTATTTATTTATTTTTAAACCCTTCGAATCACCATGGCTCCAGGATCCAGACTGTAGATCTTTCTGAAAATGATGCTAAATGAACGATGATCGGTTTAGATTTTATTTTCAGGGTTTACTTAATAAGAGCCTCCGTCTGAGATCGATAGGATCTAAGGTCCACTGACTATCGTCGAGCGCGATCCATAAAGACACGAGCGTGATTCTGCTGACGTGTGTGGACCCAACAGCTGATGTCATCGACATTCCCTGCATCCCGGCGCTCGTGTTTGAGTGAAGGCTGCAGTTGACGGGGGTGTATTAGTCATTTCTTGTTCTTTGACATTGCAATATAACTATTTTCATCAATATTATTTTTTGGTGATTATTTGTATTTTCAATCCTTGTCCTTTATTTTTTCTTCAAGAGAAAATGCTGTATTGACATCATTCTTTATTCCACTCGTATAGTGTGGGTTTCAAATCCAACTCCCTAATATATTTCGATCCAATTTATAAAATTTATAATTTTTAAAAAATGAATTTACGTGTTTTCTAAAGGATATATACTATTGTGGCCCATCTAAATTTACAAACAAAATCATTTCAGAGTTGTAATTAACTGTATTGAGATGAATCGATTAATTAAAATACCGTGGTGAAAAATTTGAACCTGGAAGCAGAGAATCTCCAATCTTTTCATCGGTTTTCTTTCTTTCTTTCTTTTTTGTATTTCGATGCGAGAAAAGGAAAAACAGAACCCATGTCTACTGCTGGAATGCTTCGCTCCGAAGGCTTCTCTCTATAAATTCCCTTCTCAGTAGTTTTGTTTGTTCACGCAGCTGTCGAATTCTCTCCGCTCCACACAGAGAGACAGAGAGCTCCACTCCACTCCACTCAGAGAGACAGAGACGGAGACAAGAGGGGCGATCGATCATGGGCAATCAGAAGGATCGGAAACCGGCGCCAAAGAGAGGGGCAGTGAAGAAGAAGATCTTTGGGGAAATAGCCAAATGTATTCGATCGCTTCTATGCATAGGAGGCGATGATAAGTTTTCTTAATTCACGATTGTCACACATTTTCTAATATGTTGATGCATCTCATCTACTCGCGTCCCTTGTAGTTTGTCTTTCATCCTCCTATTGGGAAATATATGTTCTTCTAATGGCTCCTCTCTCTCTCTCTCTCTCTCTCTCTCTCTCTCTCTCTCTCTCTCTCTCTCTCTCTCTCTCTCTCTCTCTCTCTCTCTGTTTTTCTTTTTGAATGCCCCAGTTGCAAAATGATTTCATCAATTCCTACAAATATAAAACTTGTGCAAGAGAAAAACCATTTTCTCTGAAAAGCTTGCCCCACTGTAAATGGAGGCAATAGATACACACTAGGGCGATTTAGGCCAGTCTGATTTTGACTTGGCGTGCTGAGATTAGAGCACAGAAAGGCCCACGCCTCGCCCATCGGAAGATTGCGGCCGTCGGTGTCTGCTGGCCCTTTGTAATTTCGAATCGTACCAATGCTCTGCTTTTCGTTGTCTAATCGCCGGACTCGGAATTTCCGAGATTTCGCCATCCGTCTTTGCACTTGGGAATAAACGGTCGGAATTGCTACGTGGATGGCGAGTGATTTACCGCCGATACACCGCCGACCGCGGGGAACGTGGTGTGAACCCTCCGTTGGGTAAAAACAAGGCCTAAGGATAGGTTTTGATTGTTAGATTAAGTGGGCCCTGCACGTCGGCACTTTCACGCCGGTGGCCGCAAGGTACTCTGGGGAACGTTGATGGATAGTACACCCACAGTTAGAAATTGCGTAATAACCTGTGTTTAAAAAAATTGGAACGGACCAACTGTTTCGACTGATGGGAACCGGCCGGAGCACTGGTCTAGTTGAGGCCGATCACTGGTTTTTTTTTATATAAAAAATAAAAAAAGTAAAATATACTTATATTAATTTAAATGTACTTATTTAAAAAATTAAATTTATTAATGAGTGGAAACATTGATAATTAATTATAATTATAATTATATCATATTGATATCATCAACTTAACCCAATTAGCCCTACCGATTGAACCAGAACCAGAAACTTAAATGGTTCAACCTCATCTAGTCTGTTTTATTAAACATTAGTAGTAATTATGAGGTTAATTAGTGGATCAGACATATAAACTTTGTAGAGTGAGTTTCTTAACGGTTGGATTTGGATGGATGTTTTACTAGACGGTTGAGATTGATGGAATCTAGACAATTTTTTCTAGCCACCCCCTGGGTGTATTAAATAACTTCCCCTCAACCAAATGGCAGGCTGCAACAGTGTAAAGAGTCCCTGAGAGTCTGTCGGAGTCGTAGCCGATTGACCCGTGACTTTTTAAAACACGATATCAAATGGACGGTCTGGATTTTATTTTTAAGATCCATAGCGGCTCAATCAAAATGACGGTGGAATGGCCACTGCGGCAGCTTGCGATCTAAGCCACCAAGCTACAAAAACCGGCTTATGCATACGCATTTGGGACAAAAGAGCTGACGTCGTCGACGATGGATGTATTCGATCTCTTCATGCGCATTATCTCACGTGTTAGGTATTTGGGCTATTGATCAACAAAAATATTGTATCGTTCATTTTTTCTTATTTAATTGGATACACCCAATTAAACAATAGCTTTTCCTGTTTTGACGCTTTTCACTTTTATAAAATTAATGATGACTATCTCACTATAGATAATCAAATAAGAGCCACCAATTCGACGTAGAAAGCAGTTATCAGAGTCACGCTGACCCTTCTCCACAATATGCCAGGCCTCGGGTCAAGCCCAATATCACGTGTCCTGCAGGAGCATGCAATCGTGTTAATTTCGACCAGCTGATTTACCAGAGAGTTGTGAATGACGCTGATTGTCTGCCACGCGTCCACGCTTTGTAACGGGACATTTGACCCACACAGCTGGTTCCAGCTGAATTGCATATTTGCTTGATTTTTGTCCTCTACTCTCGATGTTGAGCCTTCGGATTGAAGTGTGGACACTGCATACTGTTGAGTGTGGCCCTGCACTTTCTGCCTCCCGTTCACGCGTAGCTACCCTGGCGAACAAGTCCAATAGCGCACCAGCAGTTAGAAATCCATGCCCGCTAATTTAACCGGAGGTCGCAGTCACAATCCCCCGGATTGGATCAGAACTCAAAAACTTGTATGGAGATATAGCGGTGCAGAATTTACTTGGCAAAGAATCCTAACCTTCGATTCCGGGGGCGTTAGATATCGTCAATCACGACGGTCCAGCAAAATGTCCATCCCAAGGCATTATTAGTATTGGCTTTTTAAGGCTATCCCAATCCATTGATAACTGCTTTTATGGCGTATGAGTGCTTCGTATATACCAACAACATCACACTACGCACTACGAAAAATTCTCTGCCAGACGACAGGCCAGACAACTTCTAATTCTCGGTCAAAAGAAACTGTAGGCTTCTGGAACATGGGTCCCACGGCACACGTGCATTTACAACTTCTATGATGATGATGGTCAAAGATTCCGCATGCAATCAATCATCTGGCTGTTAGTCTCGTTAGTTGTTTCCAGAAGGTCAGACTGGATTGCTTTGAATCATCTGTTGCATCTGGACCGTTGATACGTTTTTCATAATCGCTGGCCATATTCATATTTTCTATGGTCATTCCAGAGCTGTGAGGAGATAAATCAGGGTCCTTGAACTGGGAAAATACCATTGAAATTCCTGCAAAAACTTGGCCAGAGCAATAAAGCCCGATTCTACCCGGAAGATCCCCACCGTTCGTTTATTATCCATGCCCATTTCTAATGCAGAGACCATGTGACTTCAACGACAAGTTTTCCACATGCAAGTGCCTGTCAAGCTGTGGGCTCCACAAGACGTCGGAGTGACCGATCTTTGTTGACTTTGATCGCGGCATTTGAGAGTAATTTGACCGTCCAACGCACGAGCGAATTCCATGTAGTTTATGGGCAGTCGGGGAGGCTTGGGCACAGGATCAGCAGTTTTGCCCGCAGGATTGCTACGTTCACAATCAGTGAAGTCGGTCTTTCGTCGATGAGCGGAGGATTTTGGATAATATACGGTAGAAAAGGAAATTAAAAAGTGGAATTCTGAAAAAAAAGAAGAAAAAAGGAGAAAGGGACAACGATTCAACAAGATAGAAAATAATAATTACTCAAGATAAAAGGATTATGTTGTTAAAATAAAAATATAGAGATAATAATTAAAAATATAAGTAATAATAAAATTTATATTACATCAATTAAAAATGGACAAAAAATGAGAGAAATAGTTTCTTTTTAACACGTGTTTCCTTGCAAACCCAGATTTATTTATCTTCTTAGTTTGTTTAGTCACAAAAGCACACTAAGGAACTAAAAGATCAAATCTATAGAAGTGGGGTCAAATATTATTTTCTTCTTCTTAATATTTATTTTTTATATCATCATTTATCGGCTATATTTACCTCAAAAAATCTATTTATTTGATTTGTCCTCATTTTAAAATTGATACTACCATTTATCCCCTTGATGCCATACTCTCCCACTATTTCTTCACCTTCTGTACTGCAACTAGTTTTATTCAAGCACGGTCCTGCAATATCACCGGCTACAATAAGAAGCTTGCTGTTTAACATGTTAATTCGAAGCACTACTCGTCGCAAGCTTAAAACGCGGGCTCCATTCTCAGTAGGAGCTTATAAAAGATGTCTGGTTGAGGAAATAATTCTTGCGTCGTAGATTTTTTTGGAAAATTACAGGATGAGCGTCTTATTTTTGGGCCGATGATGAATGCCTAATGACAGCTGATAAGCCGCCGCATCCGAATTTTAAGAGATCTCTAAACGCTTGATTACAGACCCATTTATTCTGCCCGAGCACCCATGCTTTTCATCTTTTAATTTGACTTTTAAGTTTTAACACAGCCGACTCTATCTTTCTTCAGTAACGACGTCGATCCCGTTTAACTACCTCATCTCAAACCGACACTCGGTCACTTAAATCTGCTCCCTAGTATGTATTTTTACTCGTGCTCCGCCCCAAAATATCCAACCATCCGATTTAAGCAAATCGGTCATTTTCAAGTGTGTTGATATCATCCCTGTCATTTATTAGTGCAACGGAGATGATTTTATTTGATCAATTAAGTAAGATAGAGGTTCTTGATGAGGCCGGTGTATCAAGCAATCTACCTTCGCCGGAACATCAAAATACGTCCGTCTAATTGATTCTTGGGCTACAAGCTTCCATCAAGCATAAAAAGGCCTCGTGGCCCTGCACTCTTTCTCACAAGTCACAACACTCCTACTCGAATTTGAGAGAAATGGCGACCGTGAGCGATACGAAGCTGCAAGCGGCCGAGCGGGCCCAAAAAAATGGGCGGACGGTGAGGATCCCTCCCAAGAGGGGATTAGTGAAGAAGATGATCCTGGACACTGTCACTCAGGCCGTTGGATCCCTCGTCGCTGAGTCATGCGTCGGAGCTGCTGGGCCAGCCTCACCACCTCAACCCCGCCAACCTGCTGCAAAATAGGATCATGCTGCCGCGTGTGTATATTCCTGTGTGCAACTGCGATCTCATCGTTTGTACTTTCTTCCCACCCCCTGATGCTTGCTTGAGCGTTGCTTGAACGAGATGTCTGAGCAATCACATGAAATGAAAAAAAAAAAAATTCAGTCCATGTTGATACAGTTTATTGCATCTAATCCTCCTTCCTTGTGGAACAATATCTCACCTTTTCGGCGAGATTCCCGGTTCGAGTTTGTAGATCGCAACGGAAAGCAGTCACGCGTCCAGCAATAATCGCCATCGGGACCGCGCGTCAACCCGAAATAGAAAGTGTATGATCCCGGAAAGAAAAATAGGCACGGACAGATGCATCATTGAAGTAAGTTTGGTGGATGGATTAGATTTTATGATAAAAAATGTGCTAGGAATCTTACCCACCCACCCACCATTTGTATACCTTTTTAGCGACGGAAAGAAGCGGGATGCGATTCGACGTGCGCGTGAAGATGAGCGCGTCACGATTGGTTTGGTTGCTTTCGTCAGCTGTCTATTCTCACGTTTATAACGCAATCCGGCGTGACGTAGATCTTACGCAGTGACCTCGCACCCGGACCTGCGCTGAAATGCGTGGTGTCTTCGTCCGTCGAATCGAGCTTGCATATGAAAAAAATCCTAGATGTTAAATGATTAATTAATTATTTACCAATGGATGAGGAGTTAACATATGCGGTCCAAAGATTCGTCAATTCCACAATAATGAGAGTGCCGGTACCTTTATAAGAGTTTAAATTTAATTATATTAGGACAGTCGTGCAATTACTGAAAGCTAGTGCACGAAGCATCATTCGTCCGGGGAGTAGAAAATATTACCTTATCCCACACGGGCATGGGCATCTCATTCCAAATGATTACTGTGCCGTCGGCTTTGTAGCCAGAATGAAAGGCCAATCACTCCCATCTACTGATGACTTCGGCAGAGATGGCGGCTATTAAGGAGACTGCTTCGAGATTCGAGCCACGAATTTATGAACCTAAAATACAGGGTATGCTTTGTGGATCCCACCGCTTTTCTCACCCAACTGCTCCCGCGCATGCGAGTGTCTCCATCACACCATCGGCCGTCACTCTCACCGCCGAAATATTCCAGCGTGTGAATTAGAGTGTGCGACGCGTGAAGAAGTTAATTTTCTCCTCCTATTTCCACTTGTATTTTTATAGCATTCTGCACGAAAGTCGCGTGCGCAAACAAGAACATGCTTTACGCATTCTTAATGCTCCGGCGCCAGGCTTCAAAGTTCGTTGAAAAATGGAATGCATTTTACAAATTTAATATTCGGCCGTTCATTTAACTATGGCTATGGTTCGCTGTCATCTGCGTCCTTCGCAACAGACCGTGCAGGCCATGGCGTCCATTGCCATTGACCATAAGCATAAAGCTTGCTGGTTGGGTAATCCAAACCACTCATCTTGTTGGCATATGCAAAAAATTTCAGCCGACGAAAAGTTCAAGGGCCGTATGGATCTTTAAGCCCGCGCATCGATCTTCTATCCACGCCTGCGTATGGAGGACAAGTCGGCTTACGGAGCAATTTTTTTTTTTTAATTTTATAAAAAGGAAGAAATAGCTACGGCCGCATAAATATTTTATTATAACGTTTTCTTGAAATTTTGTTATAGACTCATGCTGATATCTTATTTGCACTTTTAAAAAATACAAGTATTAATGCATCTGCAAATGGTTATATATTGGTTATCTATATTTGATCTACATACGATGATTATATGCTTGTTTGGACTGGCGGTATTTTTTAAACGCTTACAAGAAGTGTTTTTATAGGCAAGAGTTTTTTGGAAAAGTTTTAAATCCGGACTTCTATGTGAAAGCCATATTGCTTTTACGATTTAAAAAGTGCGTTTCCGGTTTAAAAAGTGCGTTTCTATATTTCAGTGAGACTATGTAGAATGTTGTTTTGGCCGCCCAGATTCCTACTTGGGCTCCACGCTAGTAGCCCTCACCTCATGAACTCATCCTCAGTTCGCGAGTATGCTTGGGCGACAAGCTTCTTTAGGAAATATTCTACTCCATCGCGGCAGGTGCAATCATCGTGCACTCCTCACTCTAATATTTCGCAAAATATAATACTTGGCCGGAAATTTTACCGTTCAGTGTGCCAATAATCTATGATATGGAATAAATGAAAATAAAAACTAAATATTTTTTCGAAAATTATGTTTCAAAAAATTTATTTTTCCTTCTAATTTAAGTCTTTAAAAATTAAATTAAATTCAATTTTTTTTTCTAGAATAAACTTAGTACATATTTAAAGGGTTAGATCATTCTAAAAATCATAAATTTTTACATATTGTCCTAAAAATGATCAAAAGAACATTTGGCGCGTCGGAAAGAAGCGAACTTCCACTATATTACAGTCGCGCCTCTCGCTTCTTCCTCGTCGCCAGGATTCACGCGATTTCTCCATCTTCCACCAAGGACATCTACAGATATGGCGAGTGCTGTGAGCGAGATTGCGGTTCCAGCAGGCGAGGAGAGACGGACAGTGACGTTCCCGCCAAGGAGGGGATCGGTGAAGAAGATGATCTTCGAAGCGGTGGCGCAGGCCCTCCGATCCCTCGTCGAAGAAGAGCCACCTGTGCAAGCGGCTTCCACTCCACCTCGCCGCAACTCTCCCCCTTCTTCTCACCTCTAACTATGAGGCCCCGCGCGCACATACGGATTTCTCCCTTGTAAAAATTCATTCTTCGCCTCTGTTTCTGTGTGTATTCAAACTTCAAAGTGGATGTCTGTGACGCCGCTTTCATTTTTGTAATAATCTTTGATTTTCTTCCTTCTCTCCATCTGTTTTTCACTATGCAATTTCGCTGCTCCTAAAATAAAAGTGAAATTGGAGGGTCAATTTTGCCCAGAAAATCTTGCCTGCGTCTTTTGCTTGTAGAACGCTTGGTTGTGTGTTGACATTTCTTTTCATCGGAGGTGAGCAAATTCCAGAGCCATTGGCTGGTTGTTTAGCAAGCCTTGCATTCGATCGTGATACGCGGCCGAGTTGGGTGCGAGAATCGCGCTTGAGATTGGATGGATGGTTTTTTCCCCCCTGACTTAAACGGGGCTAGGTTAACAGATCATAGCCGTTAAATCTTGGTCTTGCTCGTTAAGCAGTTCTTTTTCACCACTGGAATAGCTTGCGGTCGAGTGAATGTTTCCGGCTTGGATGAGCATCGGGTGGGTCCCACAAAGTCCGACTCCTTGCGTTGCCGCAGACCAACTTGGAAGGCCGAGCGCACCGAATCGAAACTGGCGGAGAGCCTGGAAACGGGCGGATGTGTGGGCTGTAGCGATAAATCCTACTGTTTACCTTTCTATGGTTCAAATAAAAATTTTGGATCGTTTTCTCTCTATCTAGTGAATTAAAAGCGATTTTTTTTTTCTTTTTACTGCTTCAGTGAACAAAAATAAATATTAAATTGCAGATAAGTGAAAACAAATGCAAATTTCTAAAATCTGATCGTCCGGAAATATTTGGGGCTTGATGCAATTATCTGATATTTGCATCTAAGTCCTGCATAAAAATAGAGACAGACCATTAATTAGAGTTAACGAAGTCAAATGCAAATTACTTTAGATGAAAGTTTTAGTAGTCAAATGAAAATATAAGTTTATAATGATAAAACATAATTATTGGGATTTTTAATTGTTATAAAATTAAAATAAGGTATAAAAGGGAGGAGAAATTTCTATTAGGGTGCAGCTTGCGTTAAATTAGGTTTACGTATCTCTAACTTTGTTTCAAAAAAATTTTAAAACTAGTACCTCAAATTTATTTCAAATACATAGTTTATATTATTATAAATTTAAAACTACTCAACAAAACCTTAAAAATTATGAATTTATGCAGGCTCTTTTTGAAAGCATAGTTTTAGCGAATAATTGTTTAAGATATAAATAATTTCTTTTATTTAATCTCATAAAATAAAAGGAATGTATGATTTAAAAATTAGAATATTGAGTAAAAGGCACAAAAGCAAACATAGAATAGCTTCACTAATAAAATTTTGGTTAATTTTTTTCTAAAATTAAAGTGAATATAAAACCGATAGTGGTGATCTAGATTTGTATCCGTCTATATGAATATTATACCTAATATTTCATGAAATTAAGCTAGAATTTGGTTGAATTGTAGGGGGCCTCAATCCAATCCAACTTAATTTTTAAAACAAGTTGGGTTAGATCTAATTAACTCTTTTAACTTAAATTATAATTAAAAATAATAATTTAACCCTAACAAAAATCACGTTGGGTGTGTCTTTACTCAACCCAAATTATATTCCCAATTTCCATCCCTTTTCACCGTTATCAGGTGAGCCCTTAAGAAATACCAATATACAGGGTGATCCACGAACATTATATAAGCATTGCATAGTTCAAGCATGTCTTGGACCTGCACATTTAATTGTTTACATGAGGCACGCGCGCGCGTGTCAAACATTAAAGAGAAACTAAGCGGAGATTTAGGGATCGCTTCAGTTTAATTTGCCGGTTTGCCGGAGAGAGCCGTTCCTCCGATTCCCCAGCTGAACAAGCTTTGGTGGGAATGGGATTCTTGCTGGCATTTTCGACGCAAGCGTTTCAAAGGCCATTTGGCTGTCTTTTGTCTTTTGTCCGTGTTCAACCACCGACCCGGTTCTTGGTTAAGATTACGAAGACAAATATAAGTGAGAGGCTTCAAAGAAACATCAATGAGGGCTAGCTAATGGCAGACTTTATTATAAACTTATGCCATCGATATTTTTTATTAAAATTTATGAATTAGGTATCAAATGGACACGTAAATTGATCTTTAATTAGAAACATTTATGATGGAATATTCATCCGGTCTACATCTTTTCTAACAACTTACTCATGTTCTTAATTTTTCTGTTAACATATTTAAACAGAAATGAAAGAAAATAACACATTTTTATACTACCGCATGTCACCAAGGACCATAATTATTCTAAAAAACAAAAAATATATAAGTACATTATCCTACGTGGATATTCTAAGCTGTAAAGGTCAAAATATTCCAATTTCCTATAGATTATTCCAATTTCCTGTCAATCTTATCCTCTTGTTAAAGCGATCACCATGTCTGCTGGTGATTTCTTCGAATGAGACTTATTTACGGACATACAAAATCTGAAAAGTAGCTTCCTGCAGAAGAAAAATCCCCTCCTTGATCTGCTAAATCCTGATGCCGTGGATTTGGGGGCTGCCCTCCATTCCTGACGACGATTTCGGGACCACAGCTGCCTGCTTTTTTAAGATGATAACGCCACTTCTTTTGTCTGTTGCTGATCCACTCTGCATTTTCAGGTCGTTCACATTAAAAGGTGGTCGGCTCTTTGACAGGTGTATAAATGCTCTGGCCCCAGCAGGACGCTTGCTATATTAGATGAAGCCTGCATTGTCAGGAGGCGAGGTCGGTGAAGAGTTTCCAAAGCCACATATGTGGGTTTGGTTGAATAATGCTACTGTCGTTTTAGTTTTGCCTACGAGAAAAATGACAGCGACTGTACAGCGATACAACAGCAAAGCTGGAAAGAATTTGGCAAGTGCAACCAAGCATATCATGCGTCAGAAGTGCCCGAGCATGTATCTCTTCCTAAATGAGCAAGGACAGCTAAGATATGATATGTTCGGGTTTTTGCTTACATGCACGCATTTTCTTGCTACGCGCATGCATTCCAAGATTCCCTCGTCTACTTCTGTTATGTCTGTCATGGGATTCAACGAAGAAGGTGTGAAATGGAGAATAAAAGAACATATCGTCAATACGTCGCTCTTTTCCTTGGCTATGAACCAGCCATTAATTTACACTTGGCGGTCAATGGTCAACAATTTTATCTCTGGTTTTGACTCATGTCACTGTGATTTTCTATATCCAATCGGTCGAATCGGTTCCAGATTACCCAACTTCTGCAGGTAATTAGCAATTGTAGTCAAGGGTGCAACCGCGTTAAGTTTGAGCAAACCTGATTCAGACCCATTTTCTGTAACTTTAATCTTAACTTAATCAAACCAATTTTTTAAAACTTCAGCTCTAATACAACCCTACTTTTAAAATTTGAGTTTAGTTATGGGTTAAAAATGGATTAACATTTTAAGCTGAAAAAGAGGTAAAAATAATATAATTTTAAAAAGTGCTGTCAAAAGAATATGTAAAACATCGCTAATCAATACAAATAAATTTAAAAAGTGGTTATAAGATTTTACGAAAATTTAAAACCTTTTCTTTTAATAAATTTAAATAATAATTTGTTAATAATAATCATAAATACGAAAGCCTTTCTAAATACCTCTTGCTCAAATTTTTAATTACTTAACTTGTGGTAAACATCGGTCCTAATAGGCAGCTTGATAAAAGTGCCTGCATGTAAAGCACTCATGAAT
Organism: Pouteria campechiana; assembly: GCA_036873735.1. NCBI lineage: Eukaryota > Viridiplantae > Streptophyta > Magnoliopsida > Ericales > Sapotaceae > Pouteria > Pouteria campechiana. The sequence continues at coordinate 11,845 of JAYJMB010058621.1, read as the reverse complement.
CATGATGATAAATAAGGGAGAAGTGTTATCCACTGCTTCTCTCTTAAGCATGGAAAAGGGGAATAAAACTGAAAGTGTCCAAATTCAATGGAAAAGCAAACCTTAAAAATCTCCCGACAAAAAATGGTCCCCTTCACCCCCTACAAAAGAGGGTTCCCCCCACCCTCCGGAAAGAAAGATTCGTAGGGTCTTACTTAGCTCTTTTCGGAAATTTGCCGGTTTTCTGTGGGGTGCAATCCGGTTTGGTTTTTACTGACTATCATTATGGAAATTTCAACAAATAGATATTTAATTAGGCCATTTTTTTAGGATTAATAGAAAAGTGACTTGAAAAGTAGTTACGGTTTATCATTATAGAAATTTCAACAGATACATTTCTAATTAGGCCATGTTTTTAGGACTAACAGGAGAGTGACTCGAAAAGAAATATTTATAAAGGCCATTTTGGTGGAATTAGCCTGTATTGATGGCGCATCGTGCTTATAAGATTACAGGATCTTTATAAATTGAATGTGTGGATGAATCGTACTGTAGAATGAGATGCAACGGTGTGAAAGTCTTTGCCGGTCCCAAGCCGTACGAGTACGAACGACAACGCAATCTTTTAGGACTCCAAAGCTGTCGCCAGAAGCAATTACGGTAAAAAATTAATGAATGCTCGATTACGATATCTTTGTACCTGTTGCTTTTAAAGCTCTTATGGTGGATTAGAAGATCTTCTTCAGGAAAATCTTCAGATTTTGTGTCGAAGAAGAATACACAACGAAGGATTTGGAAATTTGCTCCCCGGTCTATTTGTATGCAGTGGTGTAGTTCATGCACTTACCTGAGAAGAGCGTCTGAAGCGGATCTCAGCCATCCAGCTGACGCTTTTGGGACCCCACAGCTTACATCATCAGTGATGAGGGGCCCTGGAATCTGGCTTCAATGGAGGATCCAGCACAGGATCCTGCTGACAATAATGGAGACCAGCTGGCAAGCATCCACGACATTGCTCCAGGCGGCGGACCTTGACGCTCCTCTCAGATGTTGTAGACCACCTTGTTGCCTTGGTATTAACATCTTATCATGATTTCCAATATTTTTAGGTATATACTCTCAGATGTTGTGGTCCACCCTGTTCCCTTACTTTTAACATCCTATCATGATTTCCAATATTTTTAGGCGATGTACTCTCAGATGTTGTGGTCCACCCTGTTCCCTTACTTTTAACATCTTATCATGATTTCGTCGCTTTCAGGTAGAATCCAATCCCCAAATTGTATGAATTGCGCCATATATTGGGTTTGGAAGAAAATAGCAAATAATCTTGTAATGCCAGTTGGTGGGAGGGGGGTTGGAAATAATTTATCAGAATAATAAATAATAGTTCTTCATTTTTCTCCAGCCAATTACATATCGTATATGAAAATGCAAACTATATAATAACTTTAGGCATACAGAATGATAAGTATTTTTTATTAACTATTTTGATATTTCTGATAGTTAACTTGGCTTATGTCTAATGGTATTTTGATATTGTGGCCTAATTTTTTTGATCGATTAAACCTGTTAGCCAAAGCTTATTTATGGGCAAGTGGGGAGATATTTTGGACGGTGGCCTCATGGTCCACGCAGCAAGTTAATTCTACATTAGTTGAATTTGTGGCTGATTTGCATGCTTAGTGGTAGACAGGAAGAAATGAAGGCAGGCCTACAAACTTGAGTCCAGAGAATTTGAAATGGGAGTCCTCATGACTTTGTAATTCACGGACCGTCCATCTTTTGCATTGTTTTTAATGTGCAAAAGTTGGGGCACTAAATTTCCAGGACTTTCAATTATTTTTGAGTAATAAGTTAGCGTATTCGAGTACACAATGTACTTGCTATATAAGTGTTTCATTGAAATTTTATTGGCTGGATAAGTCTTACAATTCACTAAATTAAAAGAGAAAAAGAGCTAGCAATTCTCATGAAATATATCAAGCCTCCACATTGCCAGTAAATGGTGCATTCGAATACACTAACTAATTTCTCATTATCTTTACAAAATCTCTTCCCTAATTTCTCATTATCTTTTACAAAAACTCTTTTGGGCACTAACAAGAAGCTATAAGCAGAGAGTCAAGTGCTTATTGTCTTATTTAATTTCTATCTTCTCAAATTATCCTTATATATTGTGTATAATTTCTAACATGCTTAATACATCAAATAATTATTGCCATCAATCTTTTATCTTTTTCTCATATATAAGTCCCACGTTTTTTTTAAGTAAGTGGAAATGATATCAACAATCATTGATTAAATAAAATAAGGTAGACTCTTAAATAAAAAATTTATAAATATTTTAATTAATATTTATTAATTGTAAAATTTGTCTGTGTTCATTTTTTGTTTATTTATTAAATTATCATTTCTTAAAACATTATTTATTGCAATTTATCCAAAATTTTTATTATATTATTTTAAATAATACTTTCAAGTGTTTAGCCGAAGTTTTATGAGGGTAATCTAGTCTTTTGCTATAATTTTAATATTTTAGCTTCATTTGCCTTAAATATAGCTTAACAATTTAAAGTTGTTTAGTTTAGTTGGACCAAATTGATTCTACTTTGTTTACTTCCACAACCTCTTATTAGCTTTAGTTGTTTATCAAGCATCGATTAATAAATTCTAGCCAAATCATACAAGCACTCAGTAATCATCTTTAAGGATCATATAGACTATTTTTATTTAGGTCAAATTCATAATCATTTAATTGTGTAATCTCCATTACTAACCTTGCTAGCCGCCCCAAAGTAGTTGGTCATAATACAATCCGTGATGACTATGGGTAGAAAGTTTATATTTCATCAGTTATTGATAACAGTTTGTTAAGCAAAACTTGGCGCAATTACCATAAAATATACAGATTTAGAAATCACTACTGTAGTCAAAACCAAGTGTTATTTTTCTTAATGTTCGCTTCCCATCTCCAATCTACAATGGGTAAATCTACGGTACATACAGGAACACATGCTTTTGGGACTTGCCCGAAAAGATGGATTCCTCGTGATCGAGTACAATGAATGGTCCAAGTAAATGATTTGAGTGAGAAAAGGCAATCAAGAAGCTTTGACGAATATTTCAGTTACGCGAGGGGATACTTCAGTTGTAAATCTTCTCACCCTCTACAAATCCACAGAGGATATGAAGCCGAGCAAGAAAATGAACCCCACATATTCTATTTTTAATATCTAAATTCTTCGGTTTCTTCTTTTCAAAATTTAATATTATAAGTTAAAAAGTTAAGAACATTTATTATTTCATGTGGGACATAAGAATAAAAATGCTAAAATATCTATTTTTAAATTCATATTTCTCAAATAAATGTTATATTATTATAATTTAATAAATATTAATTTATTTTAAACATAATTTAATGCTCCAATTAAAAATATAAATAATATTATTATGAAAATAATACTCATATACATTGATGGCTTGGTTTTTGTCTCCATGTGCTAATGATATTGGAACGCTTAGAGTACCAATAACTATAATTTTTTTTATAATAACTTTAGTTCAAAAGAAATGGTCAGTAAACGGTTTAGATGTTGATAATAGATGATGTAGAACCCTTTCTTTTCTTTTTTTTTCTTTTTTATGTTAAGCTCCACATCCATGGGCAGCTGGGTCCTCTTTAACTAATCCGCGTTCTATAAATTGCCTTCCAGCATCGTTTTCCGTTCACACACTCGTCAATTCCTCATCATTCCACTCACTGAGAGAGAGCAGCGATCGACAATGGGGCATGAGAAAGATTGGAAGCCGGTGGCAGATCAGAATGCTACAGAGCCTGTGGAAGGAAGAAGAAGGATCGCAAGGCTGCCAGCAAGGAGGGGGTCTGTAAAGAAGAACATCTGTGCTGCAATATCTAAATGTATTGGATCCCTCCTCTGCGGAGGAGGAGAAAAGTCTTCTTAATTCTTAAGCATTTGTCAGCATTGTGTTTCTTGCGGCATGTATTTCTTTCTTCTATCGTGCATATTTATTGTGTGTCTTCTCTTTTAATGGCTTTTCATCGTCTCTTGTTTTCTTTTGAATCCCCCCAGTTGGAAACTGATTTCGTCATCCCCTTTCAAATAGACAACATGATAAAAAAACAGATTCTTTGAAGAGCTCACTGCTTTAACCGAGGATAGGCCCATCCTAACCCACTTGCTAGAGAAAAACGCCGGATATTTCAATTTTCTATTCCATGATTATAGTTTATATGCCTCGCAACGTTCGTGTTGGGCCCTTTATGTATTTCTGAGTGAAGCAATCCTGCGGTTTTCATTGCAGGTCTCACAAGGGAAGGGGATGAGACTTAAATGAAAACTTTGAGATTGCACTATCCATGGTAGCGGAAATCAACGGTCCAGAGAGCTCCGTGGACGGCGCAGGTTTTCCTGCCCTTTCATGCTCTCGCTACCTGCCCACGCACCGGCCACGCCGGAGGGTGAAGTGTGAGCACTCGCCGAGAGAGCTACCTGAGACATTCGTTTGATTCTAGATTGCGTGAGCCCCGCTGTCGTTTACGCCACTCTCCCAGAATTACTCGGGCGAACTACTTGGATGGTAGACCGGGGGGGTGTGTGGTGGGTGGGTGTTGTTAGAAATTTCAAGGTGACTCTACTGATAATGCACACTACGATCATATATAGGGTTTTATGTATCAACATTCAAAGTGGATATAGATTGAATTAGTTAAAGCACCCCTTTCCTCCATGGTCTTTGGCATTAGATGACTAACCTTGGATTCGGAAGGGATTCTTTACTAAAACAAATCTGCTGTATGATCTCTATTATGTATATGAGCAAGGGGCTCCCTCATCTTGTATTCGTGTGGAAAAGGGTTAAGTTTTGCAAACGCCTTAATTCACTACGTTCCTTCAATCCTTCTAGCGGATTGTGACAATAAGAAGAAAAATTCAGGATCCAACCCATCGTCTCCACCCAGCAGGAACAATTAGATCACCCTAAGGACGCCTCCGGCATTCAGGGATCACAGACTAGGGGTCACAAACTGATCAATAGACCCTGTGCAATAAGGGGAATGCATTAGTTGTCCGGTAAAAAAGGGGAAGAATCACTACTCATTCGTAGTATCATTATTCTTGAGAACAAAGAGTTGGGTCAAAAGGGGAAGACCTCTCCTTTTCTGATTTTCCATTGACTGGATCCTCCCGAATCACTTAAAATGGGAACAATTTCTCATGGTAGAGTCCAATTTGATAACTAAGATAGACTAGTCAGCGTGATTCTCCATGTGTGAGTTCCTTCAGCATTGAATCCCAATACGTGGACCGGACTTTTCAAATTGCTCCTTTCTTGGGTGGGAATAACTCTCGCGAGGTTGGTGACTGAGACTTTGACTGTGACATGAACATCGATTTAGATTTGTTGGATAACATCGGCCTTCTTATACTGGTGTTCACCTTGCTAATAAGATAACCAGCAGCTAGATGAGACATAAAAAATCATGGCTATTATTTACGCTTAGGGAGCCAGCAAGGGCTAAATAATTTTTTAGGCATTGTCTTAATAGGATTAAGATAAGACTAGTTATCTAGTCGGATATATAGAGTCCTCGTCTCTGTGTAGTTTGTAAAAAGCTAGATGGAGATTCATGGATTAGGATCTCAAATCAAACACTTTGGGAGGCAGCCGGATAAATGTTCATATGGTGTTAAAGCATAACAAAGTAAGTTGGAGCTCTTTCATAGCACATATATTATACTGTATAGGTTTTAAGTTGACCATATTAGGGAGCATGGATCCCTACTTCATCTTTATGTGAGCCCTATAGACTTCTAATTCAAAATAATACCGTTTGTGACTATGAACTACATTATAGAGTTGAAGCTTAATGCTACTATTTTAGTATGTTATCCAAGAATCATGTATTATTCGATTTAAAAGTATCTCTAAAAAAGCAATCAATTTCAGATGGATTAATATGAATATTTTTTAAAAAATAATGAGTACCACACTAAGAATTTGTGATTTATTACTTGGTAAATGATATTGGATATAGTTTTGATATAATTATGAGTACAAATGTGTTTAAACAACATCATGCTCTGTATTTACTACAAGAGAAATTATAGATATTATAAAATATGTGATTAAAATGGTTTGGATATGAATTAAATACAGAGTTGTAGTATTCCATTAGTTATATAGTGACTTAATATGACACCCTTCATTGGTAACTTTTTTCGTTAGATAATATTTTCCATTTACTTGTATAAAGTAATAAATTATATAGAATTTCAGAGATAAATTATAGTGTATATAAGTGGGAGATTTTATTTATTTGTTGTGTGTCCACATTATAGTATGAATTTAAGTAAGTCTTAGATTGCATGGTTCCTAGTAGGACTCTAATACAGAAAGAGGCTCCCTCTCTCTATATATTATCTAAAGTTCTTCCTCTAGAAATAGTTTCTCACTATTTGGAGACTTTGGTAGTCATGGAGTGAAAGAAAGGCCTAAAAAGTGCATTGATCACATCTTGAAATCTTATATAAGCATCTTAATTCTTTTTAATTATCTATATAGTTGTTGGACTTCCAACCTTCCCACCCAAGAAGCTTCTATTCCATTTGAACGCGTGGATGAGTCCACGCACAATGCTGTTCTTTCCTTCCTCGGTCTTTGGTTGATTGTTTCCGTGATATCAATGCTTGTCGGCAGCCGAAATCCCTCCCGCCAATCAGTTCCATCCCAAGATAAACGACCATGTAGAAAGGCTAACTTGGCATCGATTAAATCTCATTGGAAAGTGGACCCCAAAATTTATCCAATTTGAAATTTAATATGCATCCATTAAATCCGCCTAACCGAATGTGAGCCAATCAATTCTCTAAATGATATAATTTTTTTAAATCTTTATAAACCAACAAAGTTAAATACGATTAATGAATCAAATCTTACGAACTCATCATTTTAAAGCTCATAGGGGGCGTCATTGTTCGATTCCATAACTGTAGATTTCTGGTTTTGGGTTTAGGCAAATGCATGGACCGATGCTTGCCCGGTATCCTACGGGGCAAAGTCCCCCAACGTTTTCTCTGGGTGACGTACAAAACGGGTCCTTAGAAAAGCGGAATAATGGTCGCACCGAATTGGATATGCGTGCATTGATTCAAAACCGGCGAAAACGCAAGCCAAAATTCTAAAGTCACGGTCCAACTTTCCAATATCAGTTTGGCTGGATTACACCAGGCCCTGACCGGGACATTGCTAGCTTAGAGGACGGCTGTCGTTATACACACCACACAAACGTTGCTTACTTTATTGAGAGATAAGCTGGAATTAAAAATTTGGCCAAGGAATCGTCAAATTCTGTCGTATCATGCGTCCGACATCTAACCAATTGCTTGTGAAAGAAAATTTTTAAGGCGACATTTTCCAAAACAGTTTTGAGAAGGCCTAACTCAAGTTAAGCCATTTTCCAAAACATTGAGTACTCATCCAAAGGCGTCTTTTGCAAAAATGTATCTAGAGATTGGGCAGACTACTAATCACGGAAGTGGGAGAGGAAGCCCACGGGGAGATTGTGGAGAAAGAGCGGCGCCAAGACCGAAGGGAGTGTATTATCCTACAGCTGTCTGTATGCTAAGAAGGTTTTACTTTTAAGAAGATGGTTTGCGGGGAATTAAGGGACCATCGTCCTCTTGAGCATTCACACTACTTTTTTCCAGGAAAAGCATGTAACCCCGCTGTGTAACTTCCACGAAAAGTGGCACACATGATACTAACCCTGCTGTGTAACTTCCAGGAAAAGTAGCGATAATTTTTGATTTGGTCATACCGCGCAAAATATTTAAAAGATGATTTATTTATCGTGGAAAATCATTTGAAACAATCATTCACGCGGGCTATATCAAAACAATTATAAAAGAGATATTTTTACAATTGAAATTATTAAGGGTCATAAGTGACATCCGTTATTTTATAAATATCATCTAAATCATTAGATATATATTCTTTAAGTAGAAAAGTAAAAAAGTAAAATTTTCATTTATTTTAAAGTTTGGACAGTTCTTATTTATTACGGTCCACCTAAAGTTTGATTTGAATGAGTTTTGGTATTAAAAAAAATAAAATCTTGTTTTATATATTTTGTGCCGTTGGATGAACTGATGGGTTAACGTAAACCTTATTTTGCCCAGGATGTGTATGTACGTACACTCTGTAACCTTGATTACAGAAAATCAACGTCGCACAAGTAAGCAAAAATCACGAGGAATGATTCCTATCATTTAATATAGTTGTGGGGAGCTTTCTGTCTACCTCAGAATAATAGAATCCGATCCATTGATTACATGACTCAGAATCACGAGGAATTCTCGTTTCTTTTAATGGCTTTTCAATGCTTCTTGTTCTCATTCGAGTCTCCCACTTGGAAGACGACTTGTGCACGAGAAAAACACCTCTTTGAGAACTTGCTGTTTTTATGGGGTCAATCTCAGAATGCTCTTAGCTTTCTTTCCTCAACGGAAAACTGCACTGTGAGAAGTGGATTGGAAGAATCCAAACGTCGACTTTGCATGTGGGGCTTTAACCCTCCCGTGTCACGGCCCCGCTGTAGATGAAGCAAGTAGATATATAGCAGGTGATCTACGCCTATCTGATTTGGATTTGGCCTGGAAATCAACTGAACGGCTGATTCAAAGAGAATCGAAGCTCATTACGCTTGTGCATTGATGGATCAATTTTTCTTTTTAAATTGTGGATTTAGTTACTTAACCATTGGATTGAGATGGACGTTTTACTGGACGGTTGAGATTGATAGTCTTCATGGCCCCAAAGAATCAAAGGTTAAGATTTAAGATTCTCGTCCAAACTAAGTTCCATATATTTCCTTGCACGTCGCAAGTTCCAGTCTAAAAAAGCTTTGTGTCAGCTGCACATCACTCTAAGCCATCAACTCTATGTTTTTTAAAAAAGAATTTACAAGTTTATTTGATTCTAGATGCTTATATATTTTAAATTTATTTATCTTATAGTTGATATTATTCTTTATGCTGTTGATATCATTTTTCTCCCTATTTTCTGTCCTTTCTGATCTTTTTGCTGGTCACTTCTTTTAATGAAAAAATTTCTTATATGGTCTTCCTGGCGGAGACTAGCGCTGAAAAGTTTATGCACCATACAAAGGAACTCACCTTTTATCTTCTTCTCAATGTATCTCACATTCCAATATTCCCCACTGATTAAAATATGTTCATTTTCATCTACTTGGTCTTTTGCTTTCTTAGCAAATATACAATACGCGTTTGGCTCAAGTTCTTTTAACAACGCGGAATTGTTATTGGCGTTTGAGACTTGTAGGAATTTTTTTTAAAATTTTAGGACATCAGTGAGATGCTTACTCTTAAATTTCTTATTATATCATCGTATGTTACTCCCATGGTAGTAGCCCAACTCGCATAATAAAATGTCTATTTATGCCTAAGGGTGTTTTTGGATGAATACACACTCATGTATTTTCAGCCTGTACTCACTGTACACCTCTAATACAAACCCTGATGCACCCTCTAGCCAAACAGGATATTAGTAAATATATCTTATTATCTCTACTTTTTAATCATTCACTTCTGTTTTTTAAATTATATATCTACCTTTTTCTAACAACTACCCTAATACATATCACTTATCATGTTTTTTTTTAATCTTTTTACCAATATACTCTCTCTAATACACACCCTACTCAAATACACCCTAATGTCATGCCTTCTATACTTTTATGGAGGGTCTTGAAACGACTTTTTTTTATATAAAAGAAATTGAATACTATTTTCAACTTATGCTTGTGCTTTGATGAATCAAATATAAAAATTGTAGGTTTACTTACTTAATCAGTGGATTGGTATGGAAGTTTTATTGGAGGGTTGAGATTGATAGTCCCCAAGGTAGGAATCAAAGGTTAGGATTTTCCTCCAAACTAATCCTTTGAAATGGAATTTAAATTATGTCAATATAATATCAGTCATAAAGTAAATTAAGTTAGAATAGATAAATAAATAATAATTAAAGTTACAAGCAATAGTTTTAAAAAAAGTAAAGTTCGTATTTGAAAGACACGTGAACCCTTGAAAATTATAATTTTTGATGGGCTGTGCTCACTTAGAATCAGTTTTACAAAAACTTAACGTGAAACCATTTCATATGAGCCCCAACAACATTAGTTTGTTAAATCCGTACGGTTTAATAACAATATTAAATCTGAAGTATCCTTGGACTACACATAGGATATGAATTTCGATGATTTTATATCTTACTCTAAGAAGGCTATCGCTTTGTGATTCATCTCATTCATTTTATAAAGATTTTTTTTTTCTAACTAAACACGCTATGTTAAATACAATGGATTGGACAGATTTAATAAATAATATTGCTATGCCCAAATGAAGCTATTCCAAGCTTTATTGGGTGTCACGCGTTCCACTTTATAGATGCTTTGTGTCCCACTTCCAAAATTTTAAGGAACCCCAGAAAGGACTCGAATGGCGAACAAAGGCGGAAGGAAACCACGTTTGGTAGTCCGAAGTGACATTGTCGCGTGCCACCCTGCCAGTTACCATCTTTCATCTTCTTAAGAAAGACATAACATGGCTAGAAAAGGACATGAGCTATATATATATATATATATATCCATACAAAACCTTGCTTTTGTAGGTAAGAGCCGGAAAACTCCCTTCCATCAACGAAAGCTATTCCCTTAATGATCAACACCGGTGATGCTCTATAGATTTTATATGCATAGGATATTCATAATCCTTTGAGTTATTGGAAACCGTAATATTTTAATTAAATACTTGTCAACCATTATACTTAGCATCATTTTCAATTTAGATACCAAAAATCATTTAAATTAGAAACTTATATAAGTTAAAATATTTAAAAAGTATTTCAAGCAATATTATACATTTATATTTATTATAACCCATATAAGTTGGATGATTTTTTATATCTAGACTAAATAAATATGCTAACGGTTGACTTAATTTTTTTTAAATATCAGGATTTGCAAAAACTTAAGAGATTGCAACTTGCAAACAAGACCGCACAAAAATATCCCCACTCATAATTATCTCTGAAGGGCTGGTTGGTTAGATTGGATTGGGAAAGATTGAAAAGAAAATATTCATCCATCAATATGACTTATAACTTCAAAAAAAAATTATTCTTTTATTATTGTTCTTATTTTCAATCATCCTTCTTATTTATTTTAACATAACTTATTATATAGTTGACATCTTTCATTATTTTGCTAATGACATTTTCTTTTCTTTTCAGTCTTTTTCATTCAACCATAATGGTCGCTTGTTTTAATGAAAAATTTTCTTACGTGGTTTGCCTAACAGAAATTAATGAAATTAAATGGTAGGGATGGAGTTAGATGCTAGAATTTGATTGGATATTAGGCAACATGAGTTAAAGATAGAAGTGAACATTGAAAGTTTAAGCACCTTAGAAAGATGATTCACTTTTTATTTTCTCAGCTTGGAATATATCCCGCATCCCAATATTAGCATGAGATGAACTTTCCAAAGAACGTATAAGTCTTTTTCTTTGTTAGCAAGACTACTACATATGGCCTTTAGTATCAGTCCTAAGCACACCTTGGATTTTTTATTGGCTTTTGAAACTTAAAAAAATAGTATTTTAAAACTTAGGACGCTTTTTTAGAAGGGGGTAACATATGCCTCATTGACCCTCGTGGAGGTTGTAATGACCTATCCGATTGATTCATCCATGAGAGAGAGAGAGAGAGAGAGAGAGAGAGAGAGAGAGAGAGAGAGAGAGAGAGAGAGAGAGAGAGAGAGAG